>JAXGGA010008246.1:0-58002 GCA_038373865.1 Uloborus plumipes
ACACTTTTCACCTCAGTTCAAGTAACAGCTGTTGTATAAACTTTCAAATGCCTACAGCACCGTTAAACATATTGCTGTGTAACTTAGGGCCATCGAGCCTCGTTGCTGCTCTCCCTGATTAGAGGTTCTAGCTTTATTACAATTTCTCATCCATAAGCTCAATTCTTTCAACGAAAGAGTTCATTATAACCCAGAAAAGTCTGTAGTTGTTTTGTTATTTACATTTTGATCATTATTTCAGTATTTTTAAAGTTAAAGACCTGTTTCAAGTGAGCTTATATTCATGTGCCAGATCACAAGTGGGTGGGTACAATAATTCAAGGGGGAGGGGGCTGATGATACCTCAAAGCTGACTTTTTTAAAATTTCATTTTTGTTTTTCAAAAAGTTAGATGCACAATTGAATTTTGATATGATTATTTAAATAACAATCTCTGAAATGTTCAAGACACGTCCTCAAAAATCGGGATGATTGGTCAGAATAGATTCTTTCCTTTCAATCTGGAATTTCAGTTCTAACTTTTATGAAATCATAATATAAGAAAAATTCAAAATACACAATTGTTGAGTCAACTCTTCTTTCTTCAATCACGTGAAATGATCAACACTCATATTTTAGTTAATCGTTAGTTTTGAACCGAGAAACACTGAGAGGCCAGACCCTTTTTCTTTTGTAAATGAGGCAGTTGCCTCTCCCCAAATTTACAAAAGTAAATTTATAAAAGCATTCCTTATATCAATGACATGTGATGACTCATCCACGTTTTGCGGTGCTCCCCACCCCCCTCCCTGTAAAAAATCCTAACCAAGTTTTCCTATTTTGTTTTAATACATGATATCTTGGTATTAATTTAATGCTGTAAAAATATTGTTTCGTCTTGCAAATTGTCCATTTGCTCGCATACTTTGAAATTGCGCTTGTTTTGTTTTAAGTTTTACTTAATACGTTATATCACATGTTGTCCAATAAAAATCATCATTATTATTGTTATTTTCTTTGAAATGTTTAGGAGATGTCATAGTGCAGACATGCGTTTATGGACCGACAGAAATCAAAGTAAGCAAAGAACTGTGTAACAAAGCTGCTGTGGAAGTATCTTTCAAGCCCAAAGTTGGACAGTCTGGTGAGATTTTGTTTTCGCATTCTTGGATTCCCTTGTAATTTTCCAAATTAAACATGATTCTATAAGATTTGCAATTTTAGTTTAGTTGCTAGAGTGCCACAGACAGATTTACAGATCAACAGATACACAGACACATCAAACTTATAACCCCCTTCTTGTTGCGTCAGGGGTTAAAGGAAAAATAACTTCGTTATTGGTTTGGTTAATAGAAAGCTCGATTTTTTGAAACTTGGTTAATTGAGGTTCTGCTGTTATTTGTTTTAACTTTTCGATTAGTTCAAAAACGTTTTGTTAGGTTTGAAGAAAAATATTAATAATTTATTAATATAATATTGTTGATGTATAATAGACTCCTTAGTAACTGGGATGGTAAAAAATTACCCCGTTTTGGAGAAGCAAATGTCCCAAATAATCGAATCGACGAAATTTTTTTGAAATTAAAAATTTCAAAATTTGATGAAATTTTCTTAAAAAATTATAAAAATGTAAAATTGTGTATTTGGTCACAAATCAATACAAAACAAAAGGTTTATTTTATAAGAGTTCAAATGTCTAATGTTTATACAGATTTTCTCATATGATGGAAATTTACAGCTTACCATGTTATTATGTGAGAAATGTTATTATAGATGTTTCTATTTTTGGTTTGCTATACAACTAATTCTGCTTAGCACAACTTCTTTAACATAACTTCCCTACAGGCGTTGCTATCTTCTACTTATTCTTAAACTATTTAGTAGGTAACAATTATTTGTTTTTTGATCACACACATCTCAGTTAAACAACGTTCTATTGCTATTCTAAAAGTAAAGAGTAATATTTGTATTACACTTTTAAGAAAATTGATTTTTGTTCAAAACGTGTTGCGCAAATTGAAGTGTTTTTTCCCCCTCTCTTTTAGATAGTGAAGAAAGACTGATGGAACACTTCATCAGAAGTGCTGTCGAGCCGCTCATTTTGACATCTTTGCACCCTCGTACTTACATTAATATAATCATTCAGGAGGTTCAGGACGGTGGAGATGTGAGTAACTTTGGAATTATTTCTCTTTCACTCTGAAGTATTGACTTGACTGACAAATTTTAATGTATTTATGGTGTCAACATTTTAACCTATCCTCCAAAATTGGAAAAATATATAAGAAATTTTAAAATCTTTTCAGAAGACCAGAAAATTTCCAAGGACTGTAAGAGTTTTTTGTCAAAAAAATTGTATTAAGTTGTTGCTATTGTGATCTAAAATTACTTTTTGAAATACTCAATTTCAAATTTATTTAATTTTAAACAAATTTTTGGTACCTTGTCCGTTTTATGGTGAAAGCCTTTAAAATAGGATTTATTGAACGCAACTCATACTGTTGAAATACTCGTGGTCCAGAACTTCGTCATTTGTATCCCTGGCGAAGTTAGTAAATTTTCAGGACGGGGTCCGTGGAGGTCTGGACTTTGGGAATCACTGCTTTTAAGTATAAATAAATGCAATGCCTTAGCTATACATAAACTTAATTGTTTATGAATAAATCAAAATCTTGTTTTGAATTAATAGTTTTTTTTTTCTTAATCAGCTTCTAGCATGCAGTGTGAATTCTGCTTACTTAGCGCTCTTAGATGCTGGGATATCTATGACTGGAAGCGTTGCTGCAGTTCCAATAGCTGTTTTTAAAGATAATTTGATTCCATTTCCAACAGTGAAAGACATAAAGGTAATTAGGATTACTTTCTTTTGGTGCTTTTAGACTTTTGACCTTTTATTTAATTTGATGTTGGAAACCTACAAATTGTTAGTTTGCATTCTGAACTTTTGCAATTTTTAAATCAGTATGTAATTTAATGCAGATTTTATATTCATCAACCATTTTCACAATCACGAATTGGGATACAAACCTTCTCGTTGGTTTCTTGTTGCAAGTAATAAATAGTATGCGATAGAAATGGAGCAAAAATACGCACCCGGCATATGATTGGTGATTTTATAGATTAAGGAATTAAATGGAGATACATCCATGAATAAAAGATAATTCAAATTTGGAACTAATGATATTTTTTTTTGGCCAGTTTACACCTGCACACTAGGCTGGAGCGAAAAACAAAAATTTTGGAATCTTAATTTGTAATACCCGGCAAAAGCTGTGCATGTGTAAGTACAATACACATGTAAAATATTATCAAGTTTGAACAATTCCTTTACAGTCCTACCAGGGCTTGAATTTCTCAAAAAATACAAAAAAATGTCAATTTTCAAAGAAAAATTTTAAAATACAAATGATCACCATCTTTGCTCCAATACCATTAAAATGCTTCCCTTTAACGCTCTTTTCATGCATCTTCAAAATTATTTACATTCTATGCAGTATTAGGTTCGTACATAAACCATAAAGTTCCGTGAAATTAACCAAAAATTGACTTTTTTTACCATTTTTTGCACATAGCAATAATTCTTCTTTTGTCATCCGGATGCTATTTCTTGCAATGAATGGGCAAAATGCAGCTTTTGGTCATAAATGCAATTGTATTTCCTTACATTAACAGCCCAGACCGCACCACAAGGAGGTAGCTGCATTTTGGGTGTCATTCTGCCACCCCGCCACGTTATTTACATATTTTCAATACATTATGGATGCAATTACTATCTGATGTTAAACAGGTTTCTCCTTTTGAATCAAAGTTTGAAGTTAGACTCATGATTCAGTTTTCGCATTGATGATTGCGAGCATAAAGTTTTTCATTTAAATTCATATCTTGTCTCTTTCTTCAGTAGCAATCTCCCGTCTCACTAACCAGTTTTATAACCCTTAAAATAGTTGGAGTGTTGAAGAGGTATACTTATTGAACCACTGGTAAAGTACAATTTGTTTTTGAAAAAGTTAACTTATTAACTTTGCAAGAACTCGGTAGAAGATATCAAAGCTTTATAAACTGATTTTAAAAACATGTAAAAGTATATTTGTACACAAAATGAACATTGTTAATGTAATACAGGAAGAAAAAAGGGACCCTGATCTCACTATCAAAAATCTGAGACCTTCCAGTCACATGGAGTTAATTCATATCTTTCAGTTAATTCGAGCTAACAGAGTCATGAAGCTGTTAATTTTCCAGCTAAACTTCTAATGAGATGAAGGTACTCGTCAGTTCTTCATCTCATTAGAAGATGAAGAACTGACTAATTCAGAACTTAAACTTAATAAACATATTTTTATTTGAATGAATACATACATTATATATCAATACCCGCATAAGAAATAAAATTTAACATACAAAAACTCGGGTGGGTTGGGTTTTTGTAGAAAAAGCCGGGTTTTTGCCAACCCTGCCAGAGATGCTCTTGTCATGATGTAGTGTTGTCGGCAATATCAGTTCTTCTTTTTGCTTATGTACATAACGTATGTACATTAGAACATACGGTTACATCACCAGTGAACTCGAATAAGGAACTTTGAGTCTCTCGAGACGTAGATGATAACGAACTTTGCGTCTCTTGAGACGTAGACAATAACGAACTTTGGGTCTCTCGAGACGTAGACAAAAACATATTAGGCGAAATGTATGGTTTATTTTTCTGTAGAGTACCTACGATTGGACCCCGCGAGACAGGGGTGTCAAGAACTGTTCCATTTAAGTAAAAGGGGTGGCAAAAAAGAGCTGGTTTCTGCTCTATGTGCTTAAAATTCGATGTAGGTACCCAGTTATTGAGATTAAGGTGAGAATTTGGTTATTGAGGCTAGGGTTAATGTCAATTAAAAATAATGGAAAGTAAACACGTGTTGACCAGTCAATTTATTCTTATAGTTCCAAACTTTTATAGAATGTGTAATTTTTATTATGATTACAGCTCCATGTTTCATGGAAATTTTCTTTCTTTTTTAAAATTTCTAATTTCTTGAACTATACAGAAGCATATTTTTTAATGATATAACTGAGGAGTATCTTTATCTCATTAGAAATTCAGCTTCAGATTAACAACTTCACAACTCTGTTAGCTCGAATTAATGAAAGCTAATGACTGAAAGGTCTCCGATAGTGAGATCAGAGTCACTTTTTTTCTTTCTGTATTACATTGACAATGCCCATCAAGTACTTTTACTCGTTTTTAAAGCTTCGATATCTTTCACCGAGTTCTTGCAACATTAATAAGTTAACTTTTCAAAAAAAAATTTGTTGTACTTTATCAGTGATTCATTAAGTATACCTCATCTACACTCCCACTGTTTTAAGGGTTATAAAACTGGTTAGTGAGGCGGTAGATTGCTATTGAAGGAAGAGACAAGATATGAATTTAAATGAAAAACTTTATGCTCGCAATCATCAATGCCAAAACTGAGTCATGAGTCTAACTTTAAACTTTGATTCAAAAGGAAAAATCTGTTTAACATCAGATTGTTATTGCATCTATATAAATGTATTGAAAATATGTAAATAATGTGACGGGGTGGATGGGAAAGGCAGAATGACACCTGAAATGCCGCTACCTTCTTGTGGTGCGTTCTGGGCTGTTAATGTAACAAAATATAATTGCATTCATAACTAAAAGCTGCATTTTGCCGATTCATTGCAAAAAAATGGTATCCAGATTACAAAAGAAGACTTATTACTATGTGCATAAAATTGTGAAAAAAGGTTATTTTTGGTTAATTTTATGGAACTTTACTATTTATGTACAAACTTAACCTTTAGGAACTGGACGATGCACATGTTGTACCATAAGTCTTTTTTCTTTAGAGGACGGGGTTGAAATTTTCACTTGAACCTTTTGGAGCCAATGACTGACTACAAGGTTTCATATGTCTGGTACGACAGTTTATATCTTCTCTTTTCAAAGAAAAAGAAATCTGTGGTTCAACTGTCGTACTACCTGGGTCGAAAGAAAAATTTCAATATCAACAGCCCGGATCCAGATGGTTAATACTGCATAGAATGTAAATAATTTTGAAGAAGTTTTGCTATTTTAGTTTATCTATACAGTTGCTTTTTCTGGAAAAAAAGTGATATTACACATCGTCGCCACCATGCTAAACTAACGAATGTGAAAATTGGCACTTTTCAGGAGAGCCAAAACACTGCATATAACTTTTTTCCACCTGACGTGTTTTGTTATTTTCAACTTTTAAACTCTTATAGATATCTTTAAGTGTAAAACTATCTCTCAAAGGTATCATTTTAATTTTAATTATTTGTTAAATTTGAGCTTGAAAAATGAACTTGAAAAAAGCGATTTTTCACATTCGTTAGTTTAGCATGGTGCCGACGACATGTAAAGTCTACTTAAGTCAAGCCTTGAAAAAAAATGAATGTACGCAAAACCCATAGGCAGCTAGTGCTCCAAAAAAGTGAGGGGTCAAACGAAATTTGTGTTGGGGGCAATACAGGCAGCACATCTGAAGCTGTGTTTTTCTGTATGTGTGTAAAATTTGGCTAATAGGAATTTAACATTACCGATTCAATGAGCTATTAAAAAATGAATATGGCCTCAAAAAACAAGACGGACGGCCACTGTAGACAACCCCTTTCTGATTCAAAGTTTCGTTCTTATGAAATAACCCCCAAAAATAGTCCATTTTTTAGAACTTTCAACTTTTATTTTCGTGAAATAAATTCATCTACTGAGTAAAACATCATTTTTCAATTGATCATAAATTTTTACTCTGGAAAGAGATGGGGTAAAGCCAATTACTTTTGGTAGTGAGGGGCAGTCGCTCCCTGGATGAGAAGCCTACTCTCAAACCGCTAATTATTCGCTACCCTGACAACGAAAATTAATTTTTCTAAGTAAATATGAAAAGCAAAAACCTTATTATTTTTAAACTTTCTTAAATTTTGCTATGATCATATCAATTAATTTAAATGTTAAATATATTAGCTGATTGATTTTCTGCACTCATAATTTTTCATTGTTCTTAAATTTGTACATTCTTAATTAAAGTAGAGCAAATTTTAAATTGGATGAGATAGTGGTGTGGACGAAAAAATTTTACTTATGCCCATTTCCAAAAGTTGGCAAGTATGTTACTAAAAGCGTCTACCAGCCATTCGTGACTGCCTATTCACGACATCTAATGGTACATTTAAAGTTAGGACTAAAATTATAAATGATCGCCCCCTCCCAAGAATAAAGGACTTTCAATGGCTCTTTTAAGGATTATATGAAATTGCAAGTTTTTTAGGGTCTTGAAAATCCTTGAATTTTATTTTGATCTAGGGACCCTGGAAAAGTACTTTATTTTCCAATAGTTCCTTGAGAAGTATTAAATGTACTTGATTTAAATTCTTGAAAAGTCCTTGAAAATAAATGAAAAACCCTTTTGATACTTGCCAAATTTTATGTAATACATGAAAAATGATTGCACTTTTTGCATTTCCCACCCTGACTCCTTTACGCTTTTCAAAACCCACACATCTGTCTCTAAAACTCACCTGGTTTCAATTTATATGTTATTTACTCATTGGAAAATTTATCGTGTGCTTTCCCATACGTAAAACATGCAGATTATTGGTCCTTGAAATGCCTTAAAAAGTCCTCGTAAATCTTTGAATATTTTTCTTGAGTAAGAGTGGGAACCCTGTAAATGCTAAATCCTCAGTAATGTTGTGAGTGCTAATTAAAGACAGTAAATTGTTGGGTCAAAGATCTTTGACTCAGGGAAAAATGTTTCACAACTTTTGTAAAGCAAGTGCTCATGTATCTTAATTTGTATTTTACTTCCCATATAGGCAGCCAGGGGTGTAACAGTGATATGCATTGGAAACCCAGGGCAAAATATCCTTGGAATCAAAAGTGGATCATTTGTTTCATCAGAAGAATTACAGAAGTGTATCTCCATAGCAAGGAACTGTGCCGAAAATTTATTTCAATTTTACAGAGACGCTGTGAGTAAACGATATAAAGGATCAGTAGCATGAATGAAAGTGTGTAATGAAATACTGCCATGTTTTTAAAGAATCTATTGACTTTAAAAAAACTTTGTACAAAAGTTGTATTCAGAAAGAAAAATAAAAATAATTTTTACTTCACATTAATGTTGTTTCTATGGCTTGTAAATGTGTGAGTACCGTAAGTTACTTCTTGTTACTCAAGCATTTACCTTCAATTTACGAGTTTGACACAAAATTGCTTATTAACTCTCACTTGTGTGCTAAACTCTTTTTTGCTACCAGTTTATAGGTAATCTCAATTTTAATGAGAGAACATCTGCCTCCAGCTGGGTTATTGACTATTCCAGACTGAAGAGTCCATAACAATAATATAACTGTGTTCTCAGGATTGTATACAAAGGCTGTTGGTATATTGCATGTGGTTCTGCCTTAGATGGGGCATAAGGGTTTAACCTACAGCTTCGCTTGGAAATCTCTTTTTTGGCTAATGTGTAAAGTTACCAATTTAAAATTAAAGAAGAAATTTTTGTTCTCAGGTGCATGTAGGTAGGTCAGTGATGAGTCATCTTTCTTCATTCACTCAAAGAATGTTTTTCGTTCAGTTTTTTCCATCCCATTTAAAACAGCTATGAGGTCAATTCCGTGATCTTCTTCCATCCTTTTCTGGAATTAGAATTACGTTTCAACGTTTTAAACACTAATCTTAAAAGTATAGATTAATATTTATTAATGTTACTTTAACTTTATTAAACACTTTATTAGGTGTGTAGAAACAAATTGCTAAAAAGTTATAAATACTAATATTCTTCTTTGATACCATTCTACTATAATTAAATTTTTGGGATCGAAAACATTTATTAAAATGTTGATTAGAGCATGATTGGAACAAAACTGAAATTACGTTCCTCCTTACAGAAGAAATGGATTACAATGAAAGCAAAACAGAAATCCCCAACACAATGGAATCACAGTTTAGACAAAACGAAATTCTCACACTCCTCCAATATTTTTTTTAAATAAAATTTTCATTCGAATTATTTAACTCAACCCCCCCCCCCCCCTTCAGATAGAAAAATAAATAAAAATACACATTATAATTTGAAAAAGGCAAATACTGCTCAATGTCGTAGAAAAAAATAACTGAATTAAACGACACATTGCAATTACAACAACATAAAAAAGCCTCTCCTTGTTGCGATAAATAATGGAATCAAGGAACATTTTGATTTTTACGACCAAAACGAAAATCCTGCTATTACCGTTGAAGAAAAATGAATTGAATAAAAACACGCATTATACAATTTGAACGAAGTATTTATCACTTTTCTCCCCCAGAAAAAGAATTTAGTTAAAATGCACGTTACAATAAAAGCAATATGAAAACGCCCAATGCATTTGGAATAAACCAAAAGTTCTCCTCTATGTTGATTAAAGAATTAAATTAAAATGTGACTTGCAACTAAAAATGAAACAAAAATTCCGAAGAACAAATTGATTAAACGCATGAATTAATGTAAATTAAACTCCTTTCCTCTTCGTGTTGCAATAAAATTAAAATGTACATTATAATTCGAAAAAAGAAATAAATAGATATACAATTCCCATTAAAAAGATATGCCTATTACGACTAACACGAAACAAAAATTCCTCTTACCCTGCAAAGGGAAAAAAAAAATTGTAATGCACAAGTTCCTCAAGGGACTGCAAAGTAAAAACATAAAATACATTAAGGCAGGAATTCAAGTGAAACACCATTTCAATCGCTTCAATGCGATCGCAAAATAAATGCTAATGCAACTTAACTTGGAACTGACGTCACTACGGGTGGAGCCAATAAGAGCTCACAAGCAGTCAGCGATCTCCTCTTATTCGCCAAGTAGGCTGTGACGTTTTATCTAGCTCGTTTTTCATAGGCAAACGTCACGATGTTTTTATCAAGAAACGTTCTAATGTAATTCATTTCCAGTAGCGATTGTAATTTGCGATCGCCTGTTTCACTTGAATTCCTGCCTAACATTATTAGTGTATGGAAATGTACTGAAACCTGCTAAAGAATAAATAAAATGCGGGTTTCATTGTAGATGAACAGAAATACTAATTACAATTTGAAGAAAACGAAAATCCTTCTTGCCTTACCCCTACCGAGGAAAAAATATTTTTTTTAAAAATGAACTTATTTTACGATTTGAATGAAATAATCATCTCCCACCCTTGAAGAAAAATTAATTAAATTAAAATATTAATTTGATTTTAAACAGGATAATCTCATTCCCTTCTCCCCTATAGTCCAAAAATGTGATTGAAAAACAAACTACAATTAGAAAAAAATGAAAACCCCCTTCTTTAAAGAGAAATGTATTAAAATGTTAAGTTGATAAAAATGCGAAATCCCCTCGTAGATCGAAGGGAAGAGATTTTTTTTTATCGCACTCCTATATGAATAATAATCAGACATTCTATTATCAGATCTATGCATCCCTGTAAATAGCCATTGTTAATGAATAAAATTGAAATAAATTTAGAAACTGAGAGTTATTCAGACTTTTCATTTCAAACTCTCAGTATAGGGAGAAGGCAAGGCTGCGATTTTAATTCAATTTGCAAAGAAACAAAACAAAATTCTTGCAAAAATTAAAAATTTCGTTATGTTTCTAAAATCTAGTCATGGGAGTCAAATCATAATACCTCCCTAAACTTTCCCTGTTTTGCAAATTTTATCTGACGATTCGGCGCAAATTTGAGGTCATAAATGCAAATTTTTAAATGTCCACATGGCCTTTTTAATTAGACATACTTTTTATGCATACTGCTAGTTTATGATTCGGCAAAAATTGGAGTTCCATTCGGCAGATTGGGAATTTCCATTTTCCCAAATATTTTAAGTTTGGTGCGTCCATATGCACACTTGATAAAAGTCTTCTAATTACATAAAAGTAGTAACGAATAGAAAACAATTCATGAAACAGAAATCGTATTAAACTCACCATACTTTCTGTTTAAATCTCTCCCATATTTAAAAGAATTCATTGAGTTACCATTAGCAGCGTCAGATCAATCCTGATGTTGGCCAGATTGACAAGTGATAGTAACGCTTGTAGCGCCCTTTTCTGTTAAACGTTTTCATGTGATTGTCACGGCCGGTTCAATAGCGAGAGAAGTTTACGTTCTGCTTCGTGTCATGTGGGTCATGTGTTGTTTGTGTACAAATTTTGAGTTCGAATTCCGGTTCCTGCTTACATATTTTTCTGTTTTCATTATCCCAATGATCTTCATCCTTGGTGTCCGATGGCATTGATAAAATGACAGGAATCCATGTTTCTTTTGGTTGTTTGTGAAGAAATAATTCTTATTAAGACATTAAAAGAAAGTTTCATTTCTCCTGTCATTCTGTCATTTTCCATGAGCACAACTTTGAGCTGTGATATTATACGCAACATATGTTATTGGTTAGAATTGTCGTTTACTGATTTGTTCCGAATCTTTTATTGAAAATTAATTTGCTGTTGAATTTAACGAAAATTATGATTGAATTTAAAGAAAATTCTTGCTGTAATAATATCATAAGTGTGATTTCATGGGTTTTATGCAACATGACCAATTATTTCTGCCCTCAAAACGAAATTTTTAAAAACTTTCAGGCTTGTGTTTTAATCAATGATTTATTCATTGTTTATTAACTTCTGAATTTTTTTATGATTGGTCATTAAATTTCAAGCATTTAATTTGTACCTTTGTATGGTATTTCATACTAAGAACCAGTTTCTGTTTTTAGGTTAATTCTTCTGCTCTATATGTGAAAAGCCATTGTTTTCTCACACAAGGTTTGACGACTCACAATTCAGAAAAATATCACTATGGGCTACACGAGAGTTTTTTAAAAAAATAGTTTAATAGGGGATGGGGGGCACGCTTACAAATCTTTTAGGAGGTGACCCTAAGTCTGTATGCTACTGGTAAAGACTACAGGGATTTTTAAATGTTGTACGACATTTTTGATTGTGAGTGGAAAAAAAAAAAGTGGTATAATATGTAAAACATTTTCTTACAAGAAATTGGAAGGAAAAAAAAAACCTGCAATTGACTTCAAAAAAGTGAATGTTGTTGGAAGAATAAAATGATAAAATTTTGATACTTTGAATGGCTGTACTATGTCAGTGAAATTCCTAGTTCAGCCGCGAAATGAGGCAGTAATTTAGTGTTGCTGCTCCCCTTCTCTTGGCAAAAAAAAAAAAACTGAAATGTTGAATTTAAACACAAAGTTTTCCTAGTTTTCAGAAACAACAATTTTTATCTTTGTGGTGTAGTGAAAGTTGAAATTGAAAGATTACTCATTCTAAATGCATTTTATGTAATATTTGTTATAGAGGCATTTGTAACTATCCCCTATCTGCAATATTGCGTGCATATTTTTATTAAAATTTGAAAGAAATTAACATAATTTTAGATATATTAGGAGAAAATCTCAGAATTAAAGTACTTATACTGTTTAGAAGGACTTAAATCAACTTTACTGACCTGGGGAGTAGATACGTCATTGATCTTCATTGGGAACTACAGATTGACTATCAGCCTAGCTAAACCCAGAGCCTGTTGCTGGTCATAATATTTGTACTTTGGGTACCATCCCAAAGATGTATGCCACCTAAGGCAGATCCCACCCCAGTGGTAGTGCTGACAATAGTTATATATGTTTTTTAAAAATTAATTTGCTGTATTGGTAAAAAGCTATCTTGAAATGTTCATCAATCTTTTAATACCTTTTTAGAATCCTTCATTGAAAACGCTATGGGTACCTTGACAGATGGTAGTGCAAGTGATGAGGTGAAAATTTCTAATAAAATGATGAATACGACTGATAAGCTCTCTCCATCAGTGTATGTGATATTTCTGGTGTTAATAGTTGATCTGTTGGGTTTCACTGTCATTCTGCCCCTTCTACCTTCAATATTCGACTATTATGCTTCCAATAAAAATGTAAGTTATCGTATGTAAACCATGCATGTAGTTTTTTGTGATGTTAATATTAATGTTTTATTTTATTTTCTGGAGAAAGTTATGTTTGTAATGAAGAATATGGGATTTCTTTAACTTCACCCTTTGATACAGCATTTTTGTCAACGTATACTTTGTACTTTTTTCATTATTCTGCATTAATTTAGGCCAAAATAAGTGAAAAATATTATATTTAGCTACTTAATAATTATCTGGTCATTTATTATAGCATAGGATAATGGTGTCCTTTTTTGTGTAAAATGTAAAATATTGGTCTCTCTTTCTACATGACACCGGTGTCATATTTTCGCTCCAAAGGGTATAAAGTTCTGCTACAAAAGTAAAGCAGGACCCAGTTAACTGGAGGAGAGAGGGGGTTCTTGTTCAAAAGTTTGGTCTATGGGACCCTGATTTTGGAGTCTGAAAACTCGAAATTTTTTCCTTAAAAAAAGAAAGATTGTGATTTTTGCGTTACCTTTGAAAAACAATTAGGCAAATTAACTGTAAAAAAAGTAAAGTACAATGTTAAAAAAGCACAAATGTGCAGGGATGCTGCAGATACGTGTTTCAGCTTCACAAGGAGTGCCTTTTTCAATGTACAAAATGTGATGTAAAGACATACATCCTCAAGCTCATAATTTGTGCTTTAAAAAAGTGTCTTTTGACACACAAAAGTGTGTGTGACATACATATGCTCACATTTTGTGCATTGAAAAGGGCATTCCTTGTAATGCCAAAACATGGGTCTGCATATATTCGTACTTTTTTAATGTATTTTTAATTTTTTAGCATAAAGGCATTTATGTTTTCTCAAATAAGGGAGCTTATACAATAAAGCTAAAGGACAAAAAATGAAAACAAAAAATTTGCAGTTTTTTCCTTCCCGCAGTATATTTGGCCTAGCAAGATACCAAATTTGATGATTTGTTTGAGTGACCTGACTGCTTTAAGCGGGGCCCGATTAACCCGTGAAGTTAGAGGAGAGCCCTGTCTCATTTTGAGGCCCCCTGCTTTTTGAGGCGGGGGGGGGGGGGGATTTCTATACTCATGGGACATTCAAAAACGAATCTCCCTAAGGGTACATATCATTTCCAAGAGCTGCCCAAGCAGGATTCAGATTAAAGTCTGTTCCCTTCCTTCACTAATATGTAGAAGTTACATACATAATACACATGCGTAAATAATACCCATTGCCATTTTATGATTTGATGTTAAATTATATTTATTTAACAGAATTAATAAAACATAATAAAAGTACGTTGTAAAAAAGTTGGGTCAAATCCCACATTTAAAACTAGCTTGTTGTGGAATTAATGATTTATGAAATGTGTCTTCACTTTTAAAACTTTCCAGAAAATTTTTATTGAACCAGTTCTAATGTTTAAAATTACCTTTAGCAGAAACTAGAATTTAAATCACAAGTTTTCAGTCATTTTTGGGCCCCCTGGAAATTTTTAGGGGAAGCTCAAGCTTCCCGTGCCTTTTGGGTAATCAGGCCCTGGCGTTAAGTTGTTTTTGTAGTAATTTAGTGCTTCCTAAAGAAGTATCCCAGTCTCATAAAAAGTTTTTTATGTTATTGCAAAGTGACTTTTCCAATGCAGCTAATATAGTGTTTTCGACTTTGTTTAAAGGATCATTTATACCACTGGATGGAAAAGAAGATCTATTATTTTCAAGATTTATTTGGCTCTCCTAAAGTATTTAATGCTGTTCTTTTTGGAGGTTGGTATATTTTGATTAATAAATTGAATTGAAAGCAGCGTTAACATAAATTAATCATTAGGTTTTAAAGTACTTTTTGTAATGAACTATGTGACTACAAAAATGAGCAATGCACAGAATAATTAAAGTTTTATATATTTATTGAGGATACAATCTTTTTACTTTCTTCTATATCTAATACTAGCAGTACCCGCACGGCGATGCCCGTGCAAAAAATGTAAAGAAAGTCAACTGAATAAATTTAAATTCACTCCACCCTCTAGACCTCAAGATTTAGAAAATTTTCAAGTGGCCAGTGGCCACTAGACTCAAAAAACTTAGTGGCCACCAGTTTTACCGAGTTTTGAAAATACCACCCTAGTACGAGAATGGGGGGGGGGGGGGGGATATAAATTTGTCTCTTTAAATGTTTTAAGTATGTTTTATTTAAAATTCTTGATGGGAACTATCAAACATTATAGAGGTGCTAATACTAAATTAATGCTAACAAAAAATATAAATTATATCAATCATGGAGTTACAAGAAGTATTGCGTACCTAGAACTTCCAAGGTAATTAGTTACGAGCTCTTAAGTACCACTGACTGTGGCCTCTAGGAATCAATCTACTTTTACACATCTCAATACTTCAAAAAAATTTATTAGTAATTAAAAAAATATATGCATAACAGATGTATAAATACAAATGCTCTGAAAATTAATTTGAGAAATGTACACTGTTGAGCATGTTTCAAAATGATAAAATTCAACAGCTTTGATTTTTCACTATCTGTAACTATATTAATGATTCAAACAATAATTTTGAATAGCTAAATTATAAAATAACTATTTCAGTCAAATAGTTGAGGAAGTAGCAAAACTTCATAGTATTCAACCATATATTGTTCAATACATTTTTAAATTGCAATTATATTAAAAACATAGCTTATTAATGAACAATTGAAATTTTCAATTAATCATTAGTTTGCGAAAATAGCAATGTTTCAAATTAATTCTTCAATGTATTGTAAGCAGGAATGTAGGTCAAAAATATTTTTCCTTTAAATAAATGTTCCCTCATATATTTGATATATCCCCCTAATTTTTCTCTTTATAAAATTCATAATCAGTTAGAGTACAGAAAAGACCTTGAAAGCATAGGGATAGATGCAAGAAGAGCAGCAGATTTTTTTATCCTTTCAAAGGGTTGCAATTTGTAAAGTGGAAAACCAAATAATTCTTTTATTTTATGAAATTTCAATTATTGCATTATATACTAAATTTATAGTAACATGGGTGCAACAAGGATTTTATAATTAATTTGCACAGTGAGAATAGAAAAAATATTACATATATATGTATTTGTTTTCAGAAACATATAGTTTAAATTTCTCCATTTCCCCCTCCCCCCCTTGAGAATAAGAACAATTAAAAACTAAAAAAAAACCCTCAAGAACATCACCAGTAATAGGTATACAATTTGGCATTTACCAAGAAAATATTTCAAAAAAAAAAAACCTTTATTTTGCACTGTGTAATTACTGGAGTGACTTGTATACGACGCCTTGAAAGTGACCAAACATGGCGACTGCGTTCCATACGCAGCAGCCATTTCAGGACGATCATGAAGGGAAAATGATCCAAGGACTGGCTATTTGGCTGATATTTTAATCTGATGCGATTGAGGATTTAAAAATTACAATAGTTATTCGACTAAATAGAAACTAGCTCCTATTAGTAAAGACGATTTTTAATGAAACGCATTCTTTATCGATCTCGACTCTCGAGCATTAGCGTTCACATCACAGCTGAAATATAGGTTAAGTTTTTTTTTTTTTTTATTTTAATGATGTAAAGTTTTTTTTAATGAAATACAGGATTTACGGAACAATTTGGAATATTGATTATATGAATTAAGGAAATGATAAAAAGAGCGGGGAGGGGGGGGGGGGGAGCTCTGCGCGATCCAAAATAAGTTCCCTTGTTAAAACTTTAAAATTAATTTGCCTTCCTATTCTGAGGATTTGCAGAATAAAGGCTGTTGCTAATTGGAAATCAAATAGGACCGGAAGGACCTTCGAGGGTTTATTAAAAATAAAAGAAGAAAAAAAAGAAAACGTACGTTATGATGTTTTTCTTTTTCGAAAAGCGAAAATTAGCATAATATTTTCATGCTCTCAGCACAAGATCTAAGCAAAACATATAACTATGTTAGAAAAAGGAACCAAAAAAAGTAATAAATTAACTTACCTTTCAGAATTACTAACATTTTGCTGACCACGTGGATTATCGCTTAAATCTTTGTTCAAGAAAAACGAAGTTATTTTTCGCGTAGAGCAAACATTGTCTGTGAATTTTCTTTTTTTACTAGCCATTATACTCTTTTTTAATTCATAAACATAAAAAATATTTTAAAGGAATACTTTCCCATTAATGAACGAACTTCAAAAAACGATGGCGCGAGGCAGAAACGTTGTGAGTAATGCAAAAAGGTACCAACTCCGAGGTCCAATGTCCACTCGTATTTCCGGTCAAAAAACGATCTTCCCCGATCCCCCCCCCCCACGCAACTTCTTTCCTAGAAAATTGTCTGTCAAGCAAGGGGTTCTTTGTTGGAGGAAATAGGAGCCTGCTCTCCCCCCAGCATGGGGAGAAATGGAAACCTGTTTCCACCTACCCACAGCAACTCCAGACAAACTTCTTCCCCAGTTTTTCCCCTTTGTTTGATGAAGGGCAATTCTAAAGCAATACATCGTCTTCTCCCATTTCTTTCGGGAGCCTTATTGTACTGATGCATCTCTGGACTGGTGTGGATTTCTTTTCTTGGAATCTAAAATAAAAATAGCAAAAAAAAAAGAAGGTGGCGACTGTTGAAATTTTTTGGGATCGCCACTTTTGAAAACTAGGTCGCCACGTGGCGAGTGGCGACCGTAAATCTTGACCTTTACCACCCTCTTAAGTAAAATTATTATATTCTTTAATTCAAATGTGCACCACGACCTTTTAAATTCTACTTAAAGTCATGTTAAAGTTTAAATCAATTTGCCAAATAAATATAAGAGACAGAAAGTTAAGTAAGTAACAGGAGATATTAATTAATCAATTTGAATAAATTTTCAAGGCTTAAATCTATACGCAAATTCAAACCACAAAGTAACTTCAGGGACAAAGGAGCAGCTGATCAGGAAAATGGCTCTAGTGTTTCAGTTCTGTGTACAGAATTAGGCCTTGAAATTTGATTAAATTTGATTAATTAATATCTCCTGTCCTAATTAACGGACAGAAACGTGCTAAAACTTTTCTTTTTCAGAAAAAAACCCCCTTTCCAACGATATATAATGTTTTGGGGTGTGGGAAGGTTTTCCCCCCTCAATTATGGCGGATACACCAAAAATGAGACTAATTAATTAATTTAAAAATAACTAATTCGAAATTAAAAATATAACCTTCAAGGTGCACGAGGGCGGGGTACGTTCGAATTTTTGAGCCAAGTTTCAGGTCTGTAGGTGCTGTGAGGACTTCTGTCCAGCGGTTACAAACGAACAAACAAACACCGTCATCTTTATATATATAGATAAGAATAAATTATTGAATTTGTAAAAACGTTTACATTTCTGTTTGACATATTTATGTGTTTTGAGGTGTGCTAAATCCATTTTGCGATATAATTTTTATTCAATTACTTTTATTTAAAAAGTAAACTGTAGATGGCATAATAGTTATTGTGATATAATAATAACTTTTTATAAATATTGAACTATTTTATATTAAATTATCTTTATTTTTTATAAATATATTTTTTATAAATTGTATATCTTTATTTTTTATAAATATTGAACTATTATATATTAAATTATGCAAGGGAAAAAAGAGGTGGAGAGGCAAACATAGTCACTAGAAATCTTTTTTATTGAAATTATTATTATTATTTGTAAGTTAACTAATGAAATTTCCTGAATGTTGAAGTCTTATGTTTGTTAAATATCAATTACTTGTGAATATTTTTCACAAGTTGATTAAATTTGATGCAGAAAATGACTTAAACGTTTGTATCAAATGGTCAGATTAATGGAGCAACTAAGCAACCAAACCGTTTCAAAGCAGTTCAGCAAGCTACTTCTAGCTGCCACAAAAATAAGCATTTAAACTCTCAATTACAGTTTAGATTCCAGAAAACATGAAAAAGTGATTGTATTGATAGTTATCACGCCTTTTGCATATTCTTTATTGATGTGCCAACCATATCCATTTTAATTTCTTTCTGAGTCACATTCTCTTCAATGCAAATCTCAATGTTAGTAAATAACTGTCAATCAATGGCAAGCGAATGTCTTAAAAATTGAAAACAGTGCCATGTGTTTGTTGTTTTAACTATTTATTTGCGTCTGTGAGCTACCAAACTTTTCTCTCTGAACTACTAATAGCTTGTTAGAACTGGGTCAGATTATAAATTTTCTTCATTGTGTCAGGTCAGCCAGTGTGGGACCCAATGTAAATTATCCCAAACAATAGCAAATAACCACGTCCACTTATATGTAAATACATTGATTTCCTAAAATGGTGGTGGGGGGGATAACCCTTTCTGACCGCCCTCCATCCCAATGACGGGCTTGTATCATGTATACTCCTGATGGGTATACTCATTGGGTATAGAAGAAATTCTTTTTTTAAGCTGACATATTACTATAGTGTGAGAAGCACTGAGCTATGAAACACCTAGTTAGATACTTTATTAAACTTTGTTTTCAAAACATTTTTATTTTTTCAAAAGCTAGGAATTCACATCAAATTTGTTTTTAGTGCTAGAGTGGCAACATGGGCTATGATTAGCAGTTGCTTCCTCTGAAAATTCAACATAAGTACCTATAGCAAAATAACTTGCAGGGGTGATTGTGTTCCGGTATTTTACCGGATTTCCGGTATTTTCATGATCTATTCTGGTATTTTCATGTTCGAAAATACCTTAAATAAAATTTTTTTAGTTATGCTTTTATCTTCCCACCTCCGGATTTTTTTTTCTTTTTCAAATTTTCGATGATTATACCGATAATTATTAATGATATTCATCAAATAAAAACGAAGATGAAAATTCTAATTGTTTTTTTACCTTACTAAATTATTATATTTGCATCTGATATGAGACTCAAAATTTCTCACTTTTGAACTTTTGATGCCCTTAGTTAGGAGACAAACAAATTAAATGCAACAAAATGTAACAAATGCAACTTTCATTACTTTATAAATGCTTTCGCACAACAAACAGTAATTCTGTAAGCCTTTTGCTTTCTCCTTGAAATATTTTTTTGGAGATAATTGCTCATCACCAGCTCAAAAGTAACTTTATTACTCATTTACACTTTAATTAAATGCATGTACAATATTTTGACTAAAAACTTTGAATATATGAAATGTGTTAGTTTATTAAAGGAAATTAATTATTATGTATGTATAATTATAAAATTAGGTGTGATCAGGGCCGGTCTTAGGCCGATTGGACCGATTTTTCCCAATCGGGTCCAGCTCTAGCAAGGGGCCCCGCGCCAACAAATTATTTTTGCCTTTAGGTAAATGAGAAAAAAGAACTATATCAAAATAAAAAGCTAATTGGCAATATTTAACTCATGTTTAATCTGTTTGAAAGTATGATGCTACGTTTAGTTCAATTTATGCTGTAGGAGCAAAGGGCCCCGCGCCGACAAATTATTTTTGCCTTTAGGTAAATGTTAACGAAAAACTATATCAAAATAAAAAGCTAATTGGCAAAATTTACCTGGTGTTTAATCCGTCTGAAAGTATGGTGCTACGTTTAGTTCAATTTATGATGTAGGAGCAAGGGGCCCCGCGCCGACAAATTACTTTCGCCTTTAGGTAAATGTTAAAAAAAAAAACTATATCAAAATAAAAAGCTATTTGGCAATATTTAACTGATGTTTAATCTGTTTGAAAGTATGGTGCTACGTTTAGTTCAATTTATGGTGTAGAAGCAGGGGGCCCCGCGCCGACGAATTATTTTTGCCTTTAGATAAATGCTAACAAAAAACTATATCAAAATAAGAAGCTAATTGCAATATTCAACTGGTGTTTAAACCGTTTGAAAGTATGGTGATACGTTTAGTTCAATTTATGATGTAGGAGCAAGGGGCCTCGCGCCGACAATTATTTTTGCCTTTAGGTAAATGTTAACAAAAAACTATATCAAAATAAGAAGCTAATTAGCAATACTTACCTGGCGTTTAATCCGTTTGAAAGTATGGTGCTACGTTTAGTTCAATTTATGATGTAGGAGCAAGGGGCCCCGCGCCAACAAATTATTTTCGCCTTTAGGTAAATGTTAAAAAAAAGAAAAAAACTATATCAAAACGAAGATCAAATCTATTGAAGTTATCAGATGCATTCCCAAAACTACTACTGTCAGATAAATTATCAGAAAAATTTAAACATCTGTCAATTTGAACATCTTAAATCCAGGGTCGTACCTACGGCAACTTATACTCTATTGTCAAAAAAAGAAAGAAAAAAGAAAAAGAAAACATAATCGGCCTGCCTCAACGTCAAAGTTCTAAAAGATTATCGTCACTTAATATTATGGCTATAGGGGCCCCTCGCAGGGCCTTATTGTACTGGGGTCTCCCATTTATGAGGCAATTAAGGTATTTACTTATTTATTTGGAGGCGCTAATTAAAATTCATCAATAATGAAATGTTCTCCAAGAAAACACTACCGATGTTTACAGTTGCCAGTATGAAACGTAAAATATCAGTTGTACAAGCACGTAAGTTAAAGGGAAACATAAGAGCATTTTTCACCCGATGAGTTTTCCAGGGGCGTTTATGTAAGGGGACCCATGAGGCCCTATTTTCTCCAAAAACCAACAAACACACTTAATCAAGATAATTTCTGAGCTTTTTGCCTTAAAAAAGCAAACGTAAGAGAGGTTATAGCAAACCGTCCTGCATAGCTAGAGGTGGATGGCAATTTTTAATCTTTTCACGAGTGGCGTAACGAAAGGAGAGGTGCTTTCCAGTGCCAGATTTATGGGAGAAATTCGGAACCCGTGTCCCGACTGCAAACTTCAGAGGGCAACTAATTAAAAAGAAGCACGGAATCAGAACGTTATCATAACCTCCTTGACAAAGACCAAAAATATCCTAAAATTCCACTGTTAGACTTCAAGTTGCGGAAAATTTCCAGGTGAGATCATTCGATAACTCCCCTTCCCCATCACCAAAGATTACTTAAAATTACAATATTATGACTTCAGCTTCAGAGCGCTTCTGAAGGAATAGTAAATTTCTGTTTCTATATTTTGATAAATTTCCGAAAATTTCTGGAAGACTTGCCTTTTCTCTAACAACGAGGTCAATTGCCTAAAATGACGTTTTAGGGATTTAAAATTTTGGTAGAGATCTCTCCTCTCCCGTTACCCTCTAATCCAGTGATTCTCAACCTGGGGGGCGATAGCCCCTTTAGGGGTTTTATAGCCTCCTCAAAGGGGCGGTAAATTCTAAAGGGGCAATAGGGGGTTATGGGTTATTTAGAAGAGAAAACACTAGTAATAAAGGGGTGACGAACCGAATTTGTGTGTAAACATGTACGAAACCGGTTGTTCAGAGTTCAGACAATTAATCACAAGTTAAGGAAAAAACTAATTAAAGTTCAAGAGCTTCCTCCTTGAAGCTTTGGAAGTATTTTGTCATTCATTGCCCATTTTATGAATTTTCAGATTTTCAATACATTTTCTTTCAAATTTTTAGTTTCAATGATTTTAATTCCCCTAGATTCCAGTGTAGAAAGGAAAATAATTTCTTGAAAAATGTACTTCTGTTTTTGAAAAGTACGTCGATGATCTTAGTTAAATATTACTCATCAAATGCTTATCAGTTCGCTTTGTGAAATAAAAAAAATTAAAGGTATTTTATTTATTAATATTTTTAGTTTGAAAGTGATTGGTTAAAATTGCTTATATTTTTAATAATATCGATGTTCACTTACTTATGTCTTTTTCTAGGAAGAAGAGGGGTGGGGGGGGGGGTGATAAGTGTCAGTCAGCGTCTTGAAGAGGGCGATGAGCTCAAAAAAGTTGTGAAACACTGCTCTAACCAAAACGGCAACCAGAGAATTAGGGCCCTCAGTACAGAATGCTGAGTTGATGATTTTTCTTTAAATATTCTTTATTACTGAAGAGAAGTAAAAAAATGCGCTTTGTTAAAACTAAGTGATTTTAAGAACAAAAATAAATAGTGTTGGGGGAAAATCTTAATTTTATTCAGAAAGAAATTACGACACTTGAATTTTCTACCGATATAAATTATTAGTCAATTAACTGCGTGCCCTTCTCCCCTTTCTTTCACCCCCCCCTCCCTTTTTTTCTACCTCGTCTGAAAATAAGAAACGTGTTAAAATCTTACTTCTCCAAAGCCTTCTCCCACAAAAATTATTAAAGGGAGTATCTAAACTTTCGTTTCCTGGGTTTCAGTTTTTAAAAAAATTTTAGGGAAAATTCTTTAAACACCTAAAAACATCGAAAATCATTTAAAATTACGCTTTTGGAACTTCAATTTTCAACAAACTTCAATGCCCTTAACGCTACTAAATACAATCTTACACTCACGCAGTGAAACGGTTATATAAGTAGTCCTTTCATTATCAGTGGCGCGCCTACGGGGTAGCTAAGGGGCTCAAGCCTGAGGAGCTAAGGGGCAGAAGACAAACCCACTTGAAAAAAACAGGGAAATCCTAAAATTGCCATTTTGCGCCTTTATTTTTTTTTTAATTTTCTGCTAGAGAGCACCCAATCCCCATTAATGCCGCCAGAGATAATTTTGAAATATTTTCAAGGAAAATTTCTGGATGTGGGACTAACTTTTGGAAAGTTATGGGAGAGGGAACGGGTACCTGTTCCTTCTTCCATAACTTGGTCAAAAGTAACTTAAAATTAGTTTTTTAGGCAACAATTTCAAAGCATTTCTAATAAGAAACCTCCATCTAATATCAAGGTCCTCTAAGAGAACGTCTAAATCTGCGTTTTCAGGACTGTAATTTCTAAAATTTTCGGGGAAGAGCCCTCAAAGAGATGGGGGAGTTGGAGTTTTTTTTCAAAGTGCCACCCTCCCCCTTAAAAATATTATCTCGTTTGGACCGCTGCCTAAAATGTCTTCAAATGTCATTTTAAAAGATATATTTAGAAAGGAGAGTCTGAATTTGAGCCTGAATTTCTCGCCCATTCCTCTGACATTACCGAAGATTGTTTAGAATTGCATTTTAAAAATTCCACGAGGAAAAATGTCTAGAAGAGCGCTCCACCCTGCCATCCTCTAAATTATTATTCTAAGCTTGGTTCCATTTGCCCTCTCCAAAATTTAAACATATATACCCCACTATTTGCCTGCCACTAGTACAACTTAGTTCTTGGGAATATAATCAAAAATGCAACATGCTTTTTCGGATATATGAAACGGTTATACAGTAAGTAGTCTTTTCATCATCAACGAAAGGGTCAGGGAAGGTGCATATAATAGAAAGAAACGTTAGTCTTCTGTAATGGCTTGTTTTAGTAAGCTATTGATTTATTATTATTATTTTTTCTTGTAAAAATAGCGAAACAAAAAGTTTTTATTTTAAAAAGAGTTATTCATTTGAGCCTCAAACTAAATGTAATCATTTTGCAAAAGGGGGCCCCGCCAGAGTTCTCCAATCGGGCCCCGCATTTGCTAAGGCCGGCCCTGGGTGTGATTAAGTAATAGGGGCCTTGGTTTAAAAAAACACTCTCCCCCCCCCTCCACTTTTCCTTAAAAATTTTCAGGTATTTTTTATGAACTCACAATCACCCCTGAACTTGGTATTGGTATCAGAAATGTATTTAAAAGGAATGAACTAAAAATATATTTTCATTCATATCAAAATACTTATATGTTAAATTTTGTTATTATGTTTCAAATAAGTGCAAAGGGAATTTTTTTACCAAGACAAAATATTTTTTTAAAAAATAATAATGTGTATTGAAATATTCTTAAATTTTGTGAATTGTTACTGATTAGGCTTCAAAAATGTGTTTATACTTTTGTAATTTCTGTAATATTACTATCTATCAGGAACAAAAGGCGTGCACGAATATATGCCATTGACATTATGGTTTTATGTTCTGGTAGTGCAAGTAAATTAATGACATGAACATCAAGAAAGTTTTAGCTAACATTCTATTACTAACTAAAATACTTAAAAAAAAGCTTCATAACTTTTTTCTTCCTCAAAAGCGAGGAATGCACCTCAAATATGTTGATAGTGTTTGTTATGGTTTTATTGTTAAAAATGTTTGTCTTGTGCCAAATTCTATGTCAGATTATTTTTGAAAGTTATTAATTGTCTTGAGTGATTTGGCTTTAATTGTTTTTTTTTTACTTTTTTTTCACACAGGTTTCTTGGGATCTCTTTTTTCTGGGTTGCAGTTTCTTGTATCACCTGTTTTTGGAGCTTTGTCTGATGTGTATGGACGAAAAAGAATTCTTCTTCTATCCATGGTGCTTTAAACTTCACATTACTTTTAATACTTCTAGCTTATAATATGAAAACTTTTGAATTTGAACTACTCACTTAATGTTCTTTGTAGTAGGGAAAAACAAGCTCGTTGGTCCACGGGGCACATAGGACTACTCCAAATTATTTTAATACTGCATTGATATTTTTTATTTTAATTTTTGATCAACAAATAGCACCTATGGTCGTACAAATCCTTAATGAAATTACATTTCAGTTATATTGAGCAAATTTTATTTCAGAAGTTCTTAGTTCAGTAGCGCTGAGCAATTTTTGGAAAACTATAACTTTATTTTTTTCATTGGTTTTCATCAAAATAGCTGCAAAAAAATTGAATTTCTCTCTTAAAGAAATTTTTTTAGTTACAATTGTTTGCAGCTTTTTAATTTTTCAAATTTTTGTCATGAAAAAAATGTATATATGACAACATTTCTTCAGATTAAGAACACAAGGTACTTTGGTCCACTTTTTCTAGGGCATACTGGACCAGTACCCCAAGTAAATTTAAAACTTTTTATTTCTCTTAAATCTCTACAACTATAGTACTATTCTTATTGTTTCCATATTATACATTCATATCATGTTATACATGTTTGAAACAATTATTTAAAAAAAAACTCATTGAAAGAGCAAAGGTGTATTTTATAATTATTTAACAAAAATTACATTTAATTTTACCAAAAGATTTGTTTCGTATCTGCAATTGTTTATTATTTATGTTTTCAAATATTCTTCTAAAATTACGCAGAAAATTGTTTTCAAAGAACAAAATTTGTAATACTTGCTATAATAAAGTTCTTTTGTTAAAGAAAAATTTTTGCAAAATAGTCTTCTACATAGAAACAAAATCAAACAAATAATTGATTGCAAAAGAAAATGTGAGATTTTTTAAAAATCGAATTTAGTTTCGTTTTCTAAATTTAATTTTAGAACGCAAAGATTTACTAACTTAAATATTTCAATTTTATCATACTTTTTTCTTTGAAATATATGATATTAGTTTGTCAGGACTCTTTACTTTTTTTGGAGTTGTTTCATGCAATGCAATGGAGGAAAAAAAAAAAAAAATTGTTTCCCCTTGTCAAATATTGATGCAACTGCAAACAAAAGGGACATATATCTCATTTTTCCAGAATCCTGTATTTGCTCAGGAAGTAGCAGACTTTTATGCTCCTAGATATCATTTAACACACCTCTTGCCACTTTTAATCTGTGTTAATTTTCTCATGAATAATAAAAAATGTTTTTTCTTTTGTTCTTTAAAAAATAATTGTGTACTAATGTCAAATACTTATTGCAGTTTTTAATTGAATGTAGTTTATCAATTAAAATCAATCAAATGTGCTATATTGATCTTTAAACTCTATGTTTTTCACTCTACACACAAAAGAAAATAAGTTAATTACATATTTGATAATATGTATACCTAAAATTATAAGAGAAGTTGTTAGTGTAATGCGGTCAACAAGCCCCATGAGACAGATCAACGTATCTTGGGCACGGAGCACATTGGTCTACTTTACAAGGTTCCATTGAAAATTAATCCAAAAAAAAAAAAAAAAAGTTAATCAATTCAGCATTTTCAACAAAATATGGGATGATGGGAAATTTTTAGTGAAACTCATTGTAGAAAAGAAAACTTCTCATTAAATTTTTTAATGAGTGAAAAACAAAGATGCTGATCATACTAGCGAAGCTAAGAACAATTCTATTCAGAATTCTAAATCCATTGCGAGTTTTCAGTTATTGAAAGTCTCAAGGACATTTCATCAACTTCCAAGTAAATTCTCATTCACTTTCAACTTTTTTTGGGGGGAAATATATACTAACAATTGCGACAGTTAGAAAGGGTGGCCGTGCATAAATCTATATACATAAATGATTACTTTTTGTATGTATGTCCGGGGTAATCTTCCAAACTACTGGACCGATTTTAACCATTTTTTCACCGTAGATAGCTACAGTAACAGGGAGCAGGATAAGCTATAATTTATTTCTAAAAGACTTAGTTTAAAAAAGTTATTATGGAAAATTATATTTCATGTCATTTCCCCATTAAATGATTAAATTTTCAACCCTTTATTGCAAAATTTGGTTGCCTCGTAACAACAATATTAATAGTAATCATGATGAAAATTTGAACCATGGCTTCTCTGGAGTAAATATGAAATTCATTGCTTGCTTAGGATTTTTATATTTATCTATGCCAATAATCCCTAATGGGGTAAATAAAAAGGGAATTGATTTTGGCAAAATATAAAATGGAACACATAAAAAATGGACTACACATATAAAATGGAAAGTGTTTATAGTCAAAAAAATTTCTTAATCACGTCAGATGTTTTTACCAATTGAGTTTTCAAAAATGAAGTCACAAGGATAGAAACTGTAATAATGGACTTATTTAACGTGCAATATTTGGAAATTTTTGACTCCAGTGCAATTGATACTGTAAATATATATTTATTTTAATATACCAAGCTTATAACAATTCTTATTTACCTAAACATTATTCGTAGCTTGCAATCGTGTTAAGGGTGTGTAATGCAGTTTTTTTAAGTTATACAGACAGAAAAATAGCCATTGTTTACAGAAGTAGCCATTTATGCATATAGATGTGCACTTTAATGTTGAAAAAATTATGAATGAGTTTCTCTGAAACACATTACCCAGCAGAAACCTGGGCAGGGCTGGGTACCCGGCTAGTTATAAAATATAACTACAGCAGAAAAATGATACTTTTAAGCAAAGATTAATAGTACTAACAGCTAATTCAGTAAATTAATAATAAAACAAGCATTGAAGTAACCATTATTTATGAGATTTGTAACAATATTATATATATATGTATGTATATGATTATGTGTCTTTCCTTTCAGCTTGGAATAGTGTGCTCTCACGCTATTTGGTGCTTTGCAGATTATTTCTACCTGTTTGTGTTGGCCCGCATTGTTGGAGGTTTGAGTAGAGCTAATATTTCTCTCTGCACTGCCATCGTAACAGACCTCTGTCCTGATAAATCTAGAGGGAAGGGCATGGTAAGTCGCAAAGCTTCGGTGAGAATCCTAACAAATAATGTTTTATATCATTGTTTAGTCCTTAAAAATTCTTTAGAAAAATAGCTGAAATCAGGAAAAGGGGAACAGCACTCATTAAAATGACTCAAAAAAAAAAAACAAAAAATTGCACAGTTGAATTTTAACGTCATCAATGATTAAATGACCTTCTCTAAAAAAAATGACTCACAGTCTCAAAAATCATCACAGGGGGCCCCAGTAGGCTCCCCTCCTTCCAATTCAAAGCTCCATTTTTATTTTCATGAAATAATAACATGAGAAAAGTATAAAACACTAATTTAAGTCTGAAAGGTTAATCGATCAGTTTTATCATTTAAAAATCAATCCTTTTTTTTTAAACATAGAAAAATAAAGGGGCGGAGTTCTGCTTTACTTTTGAAAGTGCAGGGACTATTGCCCCTCTCGCCCCCCTTTGTACCAGCAGCCTATGATTATGAAACATTAGAGTTATGTCAATAACTCTCTGCTTCCAGACTTCTCTATTGAAAGTAATGTGAAACACCTCATCATGTTCATTGGTACGACGGCATCCTTCGTTTTTGCTCTCTTTTTCTGAAAATTCCTTTTTGATTTTAGCACAGGATTGTTGATATTAGCCCTAAATCTATTGCCTATTCCTCATTTCATAGTCTTATTCGGTTATGGTCGGTCTACATCGGTTTTTGTTATTCATTTCAACCCTGGAAAGTTAATATTTCTGCTGGATATGGGATGCATGTGTAGCTTTGGACAGCTTTTGTCAAACTAAAGAAGAAATAAAAAACTAAGATTGACCCCAAAATTAGCAATACAGTGGAAGACTCTGTATAGTTACGTACACCTCCCCCCCCCCCCCCCGAAAGCAGAATACTTTGTGATGTTCTGCAACGTAAAATAATTTGACCAAAATTCTTTTGCAAGTGCTTCAAGCTCTATAAACGAAGAAACATGACTGTTTTCAAAAACAGTGATCCTAAAATCAAAAGTTTCATACTGGACTATGAAAGGAATATTTGTTCAGTACTCAGTCTTACTGTGTAGAAAAAAACTGAAGCTAAAAATGTAAAAGTCAGCACGTCCAAGAACTGCACCATTAGCACATGGAATTCGGCTATGTGTTCGGGAAGCAAAGGGCAAAAAAAGTTTTACTTCTTGGAAAGGAAAGAGTTAAAAACCATCATTTTTTACTGTCAAAACTTTGTTTATCGTTATCAGTTTAAGAAAATTATTTTCCTTAAATACGCAAAAAACTCAAAAAAAAAGACCCTCACTATCTCTTTCTTGTTTTTTTTTTTTCCATAATATTTCCCACAATCCAGTGAGAAAAACATATTTATTTCCCCACAAAGACATACAGTCGAGTCTCCATATAACGAAGTCGCAAGGGACCATTAAAAAGGTTCGTTATATAGAAACTTCGCTATAAAGGAAATAGTAAATTTCTCTGCTCAATTTTTTAATAGGGGCTATACATGTAGAAGTAGTACATTAGGTTAATTCTCACTTTACTATTTTTAGAATAACTACATTTTAGCAAGAAATAAATACTGTGCATATTTCGATGTTATAAATGTAACGCAGTGAATGAATTAAGAAATAAAACTAATTAAATTGATTTATTAACCTATTAAATTGTATCAGGAATGCTACTCGCATCTTTAGTATAATTGGCGAATTTTAGCAAATTTTTACATTAATAAATTAAAAGAATCAAACCTGAACTTGGTCGACGACACTAGTTTTACTTTGAAAATAGTCCGTGATTTTTTGCTGCACTTTGGAAACACTTTGCTCATAAAATTCTTCACATGTGTGAAGTGATTCTTCAAAAAGTAAGCCTTCACAAAAGCAGTAGAAGAAAGACTTCTATTTTCCCGAACATTCACACTTTCTCCCATAAAAACTTCGCAATAAAGAAATTGGGCCATTTGATATTCGTTAAAGGGAGACAAATTTACATGCTTTTTTACTGAGACTTTCTGTGTCACAGAAAATACTTCGTTATATAGAGAACTTCGCTAAATAGAGTGTTCGTTATATGGAGACTCGACTGTATTATAGACGGGAAATACTTTTAAGAGTCCTTGAAAATTCGAAGAACTCTCAAAATCTTAGTGTAAATGCCTTAGATTTAGAAGCCATGGTAACTATATTCATTTGACGTGCAAAACATGATGTGAACAGATTATCACCATTATAAACAGATATCACCATTAAACTTTTATACTTTATTTATAATCAATCGGTTATTGTTATCAAATCCATTGCATCCAAATGTGATCACATTGAGTGGCTTCTACTGTATTATCTTTTTGAATTATTTTGAAATAGCTGATAATACTGTATATGTTTATTTTCTTCAGGCACTCGTTGGCATTGCGTTTGCTGTTGGGTTCATCGTGGGACCCATCATAGGAGCCGTCTTCAGCTCTAGAAACAGCTTGTTTGTTCTTCCTGCCTTCTTCGCTCTTTCCATGTCTTTGCTGGATGTGTTTTTAGTTTTGTTTTTCTTTCAAGAATCTCTTTCATCTGATAAAAGGGTAAGTTTGACGCATTGTTGCTATCAAACAGAACCAAATGTTTATTGCCTTGTCGAGAGAATTTAAAAGAACAAAGGCTGACATTATAAATTTAATGAAAAATAAGACGTTATTGTGTGCTTTAGCGTGATAAATGAAAACTTTTTGTTAATTGAGACTTTCCCATGTGCAATATTAGGATAACTAAATAGTTTCTTTTTTTCTTTTATGTGTTAGGCTGCCAGCATTGGTCAAGGCCTTTCCGATGTTTATCAGTTTATAAGCCCACCATCATTATTCTCATTCAGCCCTGTACTTAATATCAAACCTGAAGGTATGGTGCTCTATTTTCTTTAATAATTTCATTTTAATTTAAAAAAATCTCCTTTCATATTGTTGAATTTCTACAAATACAGTAAAACCTCCCTTAAAGGACGCCTCTAATTTGTTGGAATTTTTTTGAATCCCAGTCTCTTAACACAGGTAAGTCGATATGATTCCCTCTGAATAGGGGAGAGTTTCTTGAACCAAAAGGTTTCTTTTTTGGTAGCTTTGACAAAATTTCGGGTAAGCCAACCATGCACGAAGTGGTTAAATTTATATGTGATTTTGTCTTTTCTTTTTCTTATCCACAAATTGCGTTATGAGACCTTTCAAAATGTTTCTTTCTCACATTAAAATTTGTTTCCCCATTTAAATCTGTTTTGAGATGTTTTTTTCACTGCAGCTGCTAGGTGTAAGCAGCTCCTTAGTAGCTTTTCTAATATCAAATAGATTTGTTTGTTTAATGTGAAAGTGTACAGTTAGAAACCTGTGTATATTCTAAAGTGTGACCTGTTTATAATCTTTTCATGTCATTTTTTTGCAGAAAAGAAGGTCTTACAACAAATTGGTGTTATTTATTTCTTGTTCCTTTTTATTTATTCCGGATTGGAATATTCTCTGAGTTTTTTGACGCACATTCGTTTTCAATTTACAAGGTAAGCGTTTGTTGTAAATTTATTCATAGCCCATTGTTTTCAATTTATATGTACCATTTCTTTTTAGTGTATTTGAAGAATCAATTTTTATCGAACAAGATGCTATAATTAATGTATTTATTTCTTTTTGGCTCAGAAAATAAGGGAACATATCTTTAAATAGAAAACATTCGTTACATGCTAGAACAGCTACCATTGCAATTTTTTTTAACAGAAATTCATTTTTTTCAAGCATCATATGGTAAAAATTTCCCCCATCTAAGAGTAAACCTTAAAATTTGAACCCTGGTTTTTAAAAATAAAATTCATTGATTTACATGAAAGTATGTTTGCTCAAGTATTTGATTTAACTCTAAAAACCAGAGCAACTACATTGTCTAAATGTTGTTAAAATTATTTTTTTGGTCCAAAAATTTAGAAAAAGTTAAGAGTATGAAAAAAAAAAGAAAGAAAAAATGCATGGAGCTGATTGATTTTAAGGTCTGATGCAGTTTACAAACTTTGGCAACTTAAACAATCTAGTTTCTTGGAAGTGTGTGTGTGGGGGGGGGGGGAGGGGGCAAAGAATTACATTTTTGACACAAGTCACTATTGTGGTTTTAGTTTCACTCTAAGTTTTCACTCTAAGTTTTCAAAAAAATTTCTTTTTTTTGTTTTTGTTTTTTGTAGTTGCAGTTTTTAAGTGCAATCTCTTATGAAATGATCAGCTCTAATTTCAAAATGTTATTTACTGAAAATTAAGTATGTTTGCAGGAATGGATAACTGTTCTGAGTTAATTTATTTGTTACTACTTTTGGTATTATAATTAGTTACTTGTCAGTCAGTTATTTTATTATTACCGTTATTACTTTGCTTATTCAGATTTGAAATTTTATGTTGAAATATTTTTTAAAATATTCATTTTTGCATCCCACCTACATTTTGCAGTTGTTCAGTTTAAAAAAAGTACTTGAAATTAAAATCTTATTAAAAACCCATTGATAATTGGAATTACTGAAGTTATAACAAATATTTTATCAGGCTAACACAATGAAATTGATATTGTTTTCATAACAACTAATAGTTTCTAGTTTATATTAATTCTTTTCTTCTTTTTTTTGGCTTCAAGAAAACTTTTCTGTTGAAATATTAAATTTAAAATGATACATATTACAAAGTTTATTGAGAAGGATAAATATTGAATGTTGCAAAATTGATGTTGGTAAAAAGAAAAGTAGGATTTATGAACTTATTAAGTTTTTCTTTATTTGCAGTATGCAACAAGGCAAAATGTACTTATTCAGTGGGATAATCATGATTCTTATTCAAGGTAAGTTTTTAGTTTTAACGCTTATAGTGAATATTACGTTTTTTTTTTTTTTTTTCAACAATTTTCACAATTTAAAGACTTAGTTTAATCAATTTCATTTAAACTTAATTTCCATCGCCACCCAACAGTTATTAACGTGAATGATTTTCTTATACTTGGTGTGCAAAAATAATGATTTGATGCGTTGATTTTAGGTGGTTATGTGAGAAGAATACCTCCGGGAAAAGAATTACGGACAGCTGCATTTGTGAGAATATTTCTTTTTTCTTTGTAAACATTCTAATCCTTTTTGAATTTTGCTGAGCTATGTAGATCTTTCAGAAATGTTACTCAGAATTATCTTGATCATTTTAAACTTATAGAATTGATGCATTTAGAAGGTAAAATTACAGAAAGAAAAGTAAATATATATTTAAAAAGAAAAAATGCCCCCCCCCCCCCCCAGGAATCTTTTAACATGTAAAGGATGAATATTTTGCACTTAACAAAACAATTCTTTGAGCATAATTTCATTGGAATATTTTGTATTTTCAGAATGTTTTATCCATTATGTCAAAAAATGAAGAAATTTGATTAAAACTATGAACATAGTGCAAATTGTTATGAACAATAATACACTTTATCGGATGATTCTTCATCCTAAAGCTCACACTTTTTGTATTGAAAAAAAGGGCTCCTTAAAGCCCCGAAACACGTGTCTGCAGTATACCTGTATATTTGTGCATCGTTAACGTTGGATTTAAACTTAACAGCATAAACATAGTTCAAACATACATTTTTTCACCTACTTACTGTTAAGTAAAATTTATGCGTTCGAAGACTGAGGCCATGTAACTTCTCTGGGCAATTCCACAGAAACAGATGTAAAATAGATGATGACTTTTTGCAAAACAGCCTGCAAAGACTAGAAATGGTTTAACTCCTTGTTTCGTTTCACAAATTTGATGAAGGACATAGTTTCTACTACCATATAGTGCAGTTAACTTTTGAAGATTTCCCGAAAAAATGTGTGAATGATGTTATTTTTTTCGTAACAGACTTATCTTTAACCCTTTAAGCGGTCAATTATTTTACTAGAAATGCTTCCAAAAAAGGCATATTTTTTTATTGCATATACTTAAGTACCACACTTAACAGAATAAGAATATTAGGAATTTTTTAATTTTTTTTTTTCGTTTTTAATGCTTTTACAACATTTTTTATTTTACAATTTTCGTCCCTAAGTGTTTACTTTTTTCAAGTAAATTCTGCATGCAGTAAAGAATGGTTTACAAATTATGCAAAAATTTCTCTCACACTTACTGTGAATTTTGAAGTTTACAATTTTCCAAAGAGTTCAGAAGTCTTTTGGTGTATGGTACAATTTGAAGCATGGTGTAATGCAAAGTCTTACATCACAATCAGGGCAGAAATAGCATGTTTCTTTTCAGATTCTCTTTCCATTCTCATTTCTTTCCGAGCATGTGTATCAGAATGTAGTTCATCATGTAAAAAAAAAGTATTTTGTTGTCTATTCCATCCATAATTTCCATAAGATTCACAAGCACGCCATATAGTAGAACAAAAAGTTCCCGCTTCATAGAAAAACCCGGATGAAGAGCATTTCATTTACATGGACAAGCCACGCCACCTGTTGAAAAATAATACTACTAAATAGTCTCTTTCAATAATGAAAAATTCGGGCAAACCAGAAAAGGAAATCAGAAAATATCAAACCAGATGAGGCCAATTTCGGGTAGCACGTACACTGTACGGGCAAACAGCTTAAAAGGTTAAATGAAATACAAATATTGTTTTAAGAAAGCTTCAAAATGTAACTATTTTATAGAAGTAGAGTCCATGTTCTTCGTAAAATTCACGCAACGAAACAAGGACTAAACATAATTGGAGTCTTTGCAGGCTGTTTATTGCAGCAATAGATGTTTTTCATCAAAATAGAGTTGCCCCTCCCAAGTTCATGTGGGGTGCATGCTAACAGGCAAAACTAGCAGGTGTCACCTGTCATGGAGCGACTACATTAAATAAATGGTAATTAAAAATCATCTGTCAAATATCTTCCCATCATCACCTCAAAAATAAATGAATGACCTTTACAGAATGCAAAGATAAAAAGACAAGTGTACAAAAATCATTAAGTTATGGCAAAATCTTTGTCACCACCAAGATCAAGGTATAGCCTTTGTGAACTATTCATTAAAAATGCATTATTTACATTAATTATTGCGTTAAGAATTATTAATTTCATCGATAAAAAAAATCATGTAGCACTTGAAGATAGAAAGTGACTGCTAATAAACTTGTTACTACCACCCAATAACAACTGAAGATTTTCCCCAATATTAGTTGAACCTGTGCAACTTCTGCTCTCTACTAAGGCTGCCTTGTATTGTGTTCTATTAAGACTGTGGTTATAATGCACAAATTCTTGCTATTGTGCTCAACTCCGGAGTTTTTTTTTAAATTTTTTTAAATTATGCCCGCCATTGTTCTTTCAAACATAAGACGTCTTGCAGTCCAGTATAAAAATGAAGTGGCCTTAGAAGGTGTGAGGGCCTGAAAGTAGTTATTGGAATGAATGTCAAAAAGAGAGGGACAGCTAAAAAGATGCTTCCCTGTCATTGGAGAGGTGTTGCAAAGCATGCAATCGGGTGAACTGGCCAGGTTGATTTTGTGCAAATGGGCCTGCAAATAGTCATGACCAGTGAGAGTCCTAAAACAGGCAACTCCTTCGGCCCTGGGAAGGAGGGAGAGATGAGAGCGCTGCTCCTTATCCGGAAGGCAAGACTAGGATTTTCCTTCAGCCATGTTCTTGAGAGCAAAAACTGAACCATGCCTGATCTTGCCGGCAATAATTCGCCTTGCGTTTCTGTGAGGAACCGGTTGTGGAGATGGAGGCACAGCTGCAGCCTCTTTGGCCAAGGTGTCTGCCCTTTCGTTCCCCAAGATACCACAATGGGCAGGGATCCACTGAAAGATGACCTTTCTTCTAGAACGCAAAAGAGAGTCAATGGAATGCGCTGTTTGCACTCAAGCTCGAGTTGAGAGGGGTATAAATTATACTCAGAAATGACATGAATCGCAGCCTGAGAATCAACAAAGATAACAATGTTTTGTACAGCTGGTTCACCAATAGCTCTGATGGCTATAAACGTTGCATTCATCTCCCCATCAAAATTATCCTCCCAAACTTCCAAAAGCCTGCATAAATCAGGATAGCAAGAGAAGCGGCGAAGGCCGTAGCAGATTTAGCGATACCCAGGGTGCACCACGAGGAGGCCTGCTATACTACACCCCTAAAACTCCGGAGTTGCAAACAGCGTTGAGAAGTCAAAGTGGCTGTCGCAGCGATAGCTATAGTGCCGCCAAACAGTTTGCATTGTAGTGCATATCATTCATTTTACTTTGCCCATGGAACTTGTGGCTTTTCAAAGGGCTTTTGAATTATTACTTTCTTCCGTGTACTTCCGAAAAAAAAGTTAATGCTACGTCTTCAGCTTTCTTTTCTGCTTAAAAAGAAAAATACTAGAAAGTAGTATCAATTAGCAAACATTTCAAATAACTTTGTCGAACTGCGCGTTTCTTTGCTTTGGTTTAACCCTTCACTGCATGGTGTACCTGATCTGGCACAAACCAAACAAAACCCTCATATATTCCTCTGATATTTAAATACAGTTAAACTGAGCTTTGTGTCCCTTCTGGAACTTTGCTATAACAGTTTAGTGTAATTTTTATGCACTAGTTAGTTGCACTAGTCTAGGTATTACAGTTCTTGCTTTTGAAAAATAGAGTGTCTGCATCACGGTAAAAAGTGCTTAATCATTATTTCCTCTGTTCTAAAAATGTTTAAATATATATGCTGTACTTAGTGGCAAAATTTGTTTGTTCCACTTATGGCACAAAACACATTGTAGATTATTACACTTATCAGTATAAGCACATACTATGTGCTTTGTGGCATATGTAGAACAAACAGTTAAAACATCATTTTTGGTGCAAATTTTTAAGATTAATTTTTTTTCTTCATTTGTCCTGTACTCAGGGCTATTTAAAGGTAATATATAATTTTTTAAAGAATCGTGCAGTGAAGGGTTAAAAATAAGTTTATTGTTGCCATTTGGACAAAAGAAATAAAGGCCAGTTTTAAAAATAACCGGATAAGATAAATTTTCAAAGATTGCCCCTTAACACGAGCTTGTTGTTAAAAAGTCTTGTGCTCAGTCGTTAAGCTGTTTTTTTTTTTTTTTTTTTTTTTTGGAGAAAAGATGTCTAGAGAAAGTTTCTTCCGCATTCAACTTCATTCAACCAAATTGTGGAAGTAACTAGTGACGCCATCTCTTGATGACTGAGCCAGTTATCTTTGTTCCGCGTTAGAAATAACAATAGCCTACCTGCTAGACACCCCTTCAGAAACAACCATCGATTTCATGCCATTGAAAGAGCAAATGGTGAATAGCAAATCTTCATCCACACTTGAAAAAGAAAAAAAAAACACTTCTGTGATTTTTCACAGCTATCGCACAACATTGGTAACCATCCGCATATTTTTAATTGAATTTTTTTTTTTTAAATTAGGGCTCCGTACTGATCATTCCATCCTTCATACTTATCGGCCTTAGCTTTAATGTGCAGATGTTGTATTGTGGCCTTGCTCTCTACGCTTTTGGTAAGTTCTGTAACCATCTTTCATTTCTACATTTTGCTGGTCTAAGTAGGTCTGTTATGGTAGGGAAAAATAATTTTTTTTGAGTGATTGACAATTATTTCTGAAATCATGTTCAGGATCCTTCTTAGGCCCTTCTTTTTTACATTGTCTGGAGAAGGTACTAGTGTGTAAAATAATAATATAATAAATAATTCTTTTGTATAAAAATTGTCAAATGTATTAAATAATTCCTTTTAGTCTTGTAACATTTTTTGAATAACAGTGGAATTTAAAAAATTCTCAGTTTCAAGCTTTCTTATTTGATATTTTGATAGCCTTAGATATCTTGACTTTGGTGAAATGTATTTATACATTTATTTTTTATATTTAGCTTCTGCCACTGTGGTCCCTTGTCTTACTACTGTAGCATCTAAAATGGGTGCTACGAATCAAAAAGGAACTGTTCTGGGCATATTTCGTTCGTTGGGTTCCTTGGCCAGAGCTCTTGGGCCATTTATCTCTGCATTTGGTGAGGAAATATTTTATTATATTACAACCCTAGCCAGAAAAAAAAAAAAAAAAAACTGCTTAAAAGCCTTTAAAAATCTGCAGCAAATATAAGCATATTTGGGACATGCTTCAAAGACATGCAGAATACTTAGAGAAAACTAAATGAAAAAATATTGTGAATTTTCTGCAGATTATATTGACAAAAATGCAGATTTTTTGTCTTTGAAAATTCTGCAGAAATCTTTAAAAAACCTCCAAACAAATTTTTTTTCACATTTTCTGCAGATTATTATTAGCTGGGACATTTCTATAAAATGGTTTCTGTTGACATTTGTGTAGAATTTTATTGTAGAACATGACAATTTACAATGACTTGACAGTTCTGACAATTTTAATGGTAATCAATATGATTTTAAATCTATCATGCTTACATCATGGTAAAAGGAATCTGTGTCAACAATTTAAAATGCATAACTAGGATTCCGTGCTATGTGCAATTAAGAGCAAGAATCTGAGCGAGTGTCACGCCTGTGATTCATGACCTCTCAGATTTTTCCCAAAAAATTACCAAATGTTTATTATTTTACTGAAAGACCAAATCCAGAATGTTTTGCTCTAAAGTTGAGTTGTTTAGTTTTTATGGATCCCTAAAGTTGAATGTGCGGCATCAAAAATTAAGCGGATTTTCAAGACATGGAAATTGCTGTAAGCCAAAACTCTTACCAGGAACTGTTTAACTCCAATTTTCTTTTTGTATATGGAATATAGAAGGTTGAAACTTTACAAAATCAATGTTAAATTTGTGGTAAGTTGTTGCCGTAAGGTCAGTGAAGGCCCTCAAAACAGGGCATTTTTGACATTTTTTAGCGTTTTTGAGGTCCAAAAACAGCTTGTACATTTCAGTTGGCACGGCAAAAGTAGTGTCGTTTGAAAGACCAGTGTAAGCACTTTAAAATAATGTATAAATAAGTTTCTCAGATTCTTGCTCTTAATAATAATTCATTTTTATGAAGATTAAGTTAGTCCAAAAGTAACTGAGAATTAGTTTGCCTCTTGTGGAATAAACATAATTTGTTTCGAAAAGCTTTTCTTTCTCAGTGTGTGTATTCTATTAGCTGTGCTTCAGCTCTTAAAATTTGTTCAAATTGTGCATTTTTACATAGCTGCCACCAAAAAAAAAAAAAAAAAAAAACAGTTTTAAATTATAGAAGGCTTTTTCCTAGAAACATATATTGCCATTAATTTTTTGAATGGCATTGATTGTGGACTTAATCGAGAGTTCAGCTTTGTTTTTTTTTTTTAACTTTTATTTTGGATCAACATACTATGTTGAAACTTTTTATAAGCTCCAAGCCGACCTCCGACGTCTGTGGCATCATAGCTGCTAAACAGATGAACCGATTTTGAATTTTTTTTTTTAAACGTGAGCTTGTAGCTAGGTGTCATCTTTGTATGACTTTAAACACCATAGCTGTGTTGATTAAAACTATAAAATTTTGCATCCTTTTAGTTTTATAAGGAAAACTTATTTTGCACATTTAACAAATGCGTACCAATCAAAAGAACGAAATTTTCTGCTTCTGATGGATTTTGTTTTGAACTTTCTAGTTTTGCAGATCTGAAAGTGTAACCTTTCAAAGTCAATTTTTAAATACATTTCTAAACCTGAATTCACATTGTTGGTAATGGTTTCATTGTTGACAGACAAAGAAAAAAAGCTAAATGATTTCAAATTTTTATCTGCTGACATTTTCAATCTTTTGGTAAGCAAAACACTTTCAATTAAATTTTGTTCAAGGTCTTTGAAAGTATTTTAAATGTTCCCTCTTGATTTTGCTTTTACCATTAGCGAAATTTAGTAGTTGTGATTATCTTTCCTTTCCAATGGTTTTCGGAGTTATCTGTAAAAATTTTTAATGTACAGCAAACTTCTGATTATCAGCTGGTCTTTCACACATTGTTTTGTTTATTTTACGATAGTGATTTACTAAATGCATAAACATGTGATTGCATTATTAGTCATTTTTATCTCTTGAAGATATTTTTTACTTTCAGTGTTATCATTTTTAGCTAATTTAAATGTATGTGCTGTGTTATTGACTTTCTTTAGTAATTGCATATACTAGTATAGTTTTTAACCCTTTTTTTTGAAATTATCCATGGTATTCGCTTATTCAGTTACCATGCCACCCTATTCCGCAAATAATCATGAGTTTACTATATTTAAATTTCACATGTGTTCCGACCTAAGAGATTCGTATTAATGTCAGGGACAGGTTGGGGTTTTAAATTTCTTTTAAAATGCAAGATTAGCTATGGTGCATTGGTTTTGAAGAACTAACGAAATAATTTTTCAGGGTATTGGAGTTTGGGTCCCGAGTTCCTGTATTGCATGGGTGCTCTACTACTGGTTGCTCCTATGATTCTTATTTTTAATTTATGCCGAAGCAAGAGTGATACACTCAAGAAAGAAGAGTAACATATGAAGCATTTACATTTTTGAGAAAAATCTATTTATTCTGACATTTACATTTTGATACATTTTTCATGTTTTGAAAGTTTATACTTTTACAGATCTGTATTTTTATATATCAGTGTTAAAAAAAAAAAGGTTTTTGGAATAAAGGTCTATGTGTACTGTTTATGTGTGTGTGTGTGTATGGTTTTTTTAAAGAAATTTTGAAGTAGCCTAATCACTTTTTCATGGTAGTCATATCTATCATTTAGAGATATTATTTTTGGCGAGAATAACTTATGTAGTTAAAAATATAAGACGTGTTCAAAAATACAAATAAAATATTTAAAAAAGAGTTTGAAAACCTTCCTTTTTAAATATTTTACTTGTACTTTTGAACACGTTGTCTTATATTTTTAACTTCATTAATTGTACAAAGTTTTCGACTGCTTTTCTTATAAATAACTTATGTGTATTTGTCGCAAATTATTCAACTATCTTAAGACTTACTGTACTGTTTTGTCCCTTGACTTTCTGAATTCTCAACACCTGACGTAAAAAGGAAATGGGTTATAAGTTTGAACCAATTGTGATAATTTTTATATATTTTTTATTTCAAAGATCTTTTTATCGAAAGTGTTCTTTTCTAGGTCTCGTCTTTGGAGGACTTTAATTACTAGCAATGTTAACTAAAACTTCAGTTAATTATCATTATTTACCATATTTGGTACGAGAATATTTTAAATATATTACTAACACATTTAAAATATTGGCACCTATCAAAAGAATGAATTTCTCTGTTCGTGATGGAAACTGTTTGGAAATTTCAAGTTATATAAAGTTTGAATTGTAATATTTTTTTAGTAAACTTCAAACACAATTCTTAATCATTACTTACAGGATTGGTAGTTGTTTTATTCTTGGAAGACTAGATTAAAAATCTAAATGATTTAAAATTTTTATAATTTGCGATTTTCTATTTATTAACTAAGAAAATACTTAAAATGGATTTGATTTGATTGTGATTATTAATGTATTTAAATTTCACATGTGTTCTGAACTTACGAGATTCATCTTGATATGAGATCAATCCTCAGTTTTAAGTTAAATCCTCAGTTAAATCCTTAAATTAGTGCTTGTTGGATATTTTTCACAAGAGAATAAATTAAACAAGCATGTGTGTAAGATTGTATGAAGTTAATAATTTTTGATAAAATTTTACAATATTTTTTATTTACATCAAAAGTATTTTATACAAGTGTCATGTTTTGTAAACCAGTCAGTGGATGAAGAGGAATTCGATGAAATTGACTAACACATCTTTTTTCTTTTTTTGCTTTGCATTGTAGACTTTCCAATGTCTTCTAAGAATATCTCTCTCCTCTACCCCCCAACAATTGCTTTAACCATCAGAGTGGTGTAGTGATTGAGACTCTGGCCCCCTCAAGTCCAAAACGGTACACGATCAAACCTATCTCCAGTCTGTGGATTTTCCAGATGCAGAAAATGGACAGCGTCCATGTTGTAAAATTATGCGGCCTTAAAAAATACTTGGTGTACTCGTTGGACATGGAGTATCTCTCGGCAAAATTAAATTCTTGGAGCAGTTCTGCTTCAAACGGAGCTTATTTGTCTCCCAGTGGGCAAAGTTGGCATCAAAATTCTTCACCGATAGTGGTACCACTCGAAGGAATGATTGTCGGTCTCTCAGAATGCACTCGGTCTGCAAATGGTTAGTAGCCAATACGCAGCCCCTTTTGAAACAAACAAACAACAAAATAATTTTAAAATATAGTTAACAAAAACAAAAATACGCTTTTAGGATTAACCAAAATATTTCACGTGATACTCTGATTTCTTTCTGATTTTCAAAACTATTGAATATACACTAAGTTTATATGCACTTAAAATACATCAACATGACATATAGCTTAGCCTTTAGTATTAATAATTGTATTAAATATATTGCTTTTATGTTTGTGAAGAATGTACATTTTATTTTTTATTCAGATCTGCATACAAACAGCTAGAGCCGCTATATAGACAGGCCGACGCATCAAGCTTGAGTTCGACCACTTTGGATCCATTCAATAACTTTCACTTTCAATTTTTCATTGTTGCGGAGCTAGGGGTACCAGAGCAAAATTTCGTACATTGCCAACTTTGTCTAATTCACGTGCCGATAATCATTGCTCATGATGAAAATTACCAAAACGCGATACTTGCCAGAAAAGACAACCATTCATCAACTGCCTGAAGAAACATAACACGCGCTGGATCCAAAGTGGTGAAACTTAATCTTGATGCGTCGGCTCGTCTATATAGGGGCCTTACAACTGAAACTGAAACACCAAAATACATCAGCATGTAATATAGTTCAATCCTTTAGTAATAATAATAGTATTAAATATCACTTTTATATTTGTAAATAACATGAGTTTTATCTTTTATTCAGAGCTACACAGATACATGCAAACAAACAAACATGTGAAACTAATGAAAGCGTATCAAAACCAACAATTGCTTTATGATTGTTGCTTCCTATTTCAGTGATCATCCAAGTGAGAACATGAAACCTGATTGTAAAAGAATGGAAAAATGGGAATTTAAAATTTACATGGTGTGATTCATTAAAAATATACACAGTAAAATTTTAAACCTATTAAAAATAACTTGATTTCAGAATTAAGCTTTTCTGAAGCTCGTTTGTACATATTGCATTGTAATGAGTCCAAGTTCACCCTTGATTGTTCTTTCATATCCGTTTATGCTAATCGGTAAACGGCCACTTTGCTTATCCGTGCATCCCTATTTAAAACCCTCCCTGAAACTAAGTTCTGGTTACGGCCCTGCTCTCCGCAACACAAGCAATTTAATTGTAATTAGTGATCTGTACCTTTATCACTGTATTGACCCACTCATGTGTAATTTCTTCTAGCTCTTTCCTAGAATTCAATTAGTGAATAAAGTATTAATCCCTCTTACAAATGAACTCAAATGTACTATTTTTAATTTAAAACGAAAAACACCATGTTGTTTAGTTGAAAAATGATCAAATAAACTTTTCTAAAGTGACTATAATTAGTGCTTTATTTACCTGGAAAAACCATGTAAATAAAGCACTAATTATATAGCACACAGTAATTTCAAGGCTTCACTGGAACCTTTTTACATCTAGATTCTTGTGGGGCATTTGTAAGGAGGTAGTAAGTGTAACACTATAAATGCTCATCTCATCCTTCAAACCAAAAGTTGTTCTCATTTAAAGCTTTTTTGTTCCATGCTTTAAACATCTGTTCCTCATCCAATTCTTTAAATGCTGAGGATCCTTACCTTAAACCTGTGGCTCTCGATCGTGGTTACTCTCCCAACATTAGTGGTATTATTAAAAGGGCTAATTAAGCCCCCAATGTTTGTTTCTAAAGCTGCTTTTCTATTATGCCATTTTGTCCTAAAGATTCATCAAGTGGTAAAGGTTTTGAAATTTTAATTTTCATACTGCCTTTTCTCCTTGCAAATACATATTTTTTTATACAATCAAGTTTACCAACTTGAAGTATACCATTGATTGCCTCAGCAACTAGGGTATTTTATAGTATAACTTGCAAATGTGGGCTTGCTTATGTTGGTTGAACTAAACGTGTTCTCCAGCACCATCTGAAAGAGCATGAAAAAGTATGATAAAAACTTATTTTCTATACCTGTTGAGAAAAATGGAAGAGGACAATGGCTCAATCTGGCAAGACCACCCCATGATGACATAGTGCTGTGCGGGCGATATGTTTGTCACAATGACACCTCATCGGGTACGACTGGATTCTACAAGTCATCAGTCCATACCAAATGAGATTACACCGTGACAGTTACCGTGTCGCATTTCCGTTTTGAAGTGGTGCCATCGTCATCTGCAAAGATTCGAAATTAAGGTACACAATGTAAAACAAAATCGAAATTTCATGCAGTGGGAAATAAAATGGCAGGGGTTTCCACGGAAACACAGCTCTTAATTTCTGGGAGAACCATCCTCCCTCAAGGCCCATAGGACACACCCTTTAAATGCTCAAGTATCTTACAAAACTAATTGCAATTAATATAAATACAAATGTGATGACCAGCAACGGGCTCTCTGCCCAGTTAGATTGGTCCTGGTTGATTCATAGTACCTCCATAGTCCCCCCCCCCCCTTGCTCATTACAGTCTCTTCCGGTAAACTGTTCCACGTGCCCACAACCCTATTAAAATAGTAAATTTTTCCTAATCTGCAGCTTTTAGCCTGAGATTTGAACAGCTTAAAACAATATCTTATTGTTCTGGCTTTTCAAGCAAAACTTTAACCCAGTAACCTATTCCGTTTTTATAAATTTAAGCAACTGAGTCATGTTGCAACTGAATCAAGCCGTGACACTCGTTTACTCAAAACTATACATAATGGCGGCTCGTACAGGGGGCAAGGGGGCCCCTCACTTCCAAAAGTAAAGGGGCCATGCCCCCTCACTTTTCACCGTTAAAATGTAATGATCGAGTGATAAACGATTTTTTACTTAGTGGATAAATTAATTTCACAAAAAAAAGCTGAAAATTAAAAAAAAATCGGACTTTTTTTTCATTTCGTTTCATTAAAATGAATAAAAATCAACCAGCCTGGTTCATTTTAGAGGCCATTTTTTGCATATTTTAGAGGTCCTTTAATCAGCAATGTTAAAATCCAATAATATAGCCAAATTTAAGAAAAATAATAATAAAAAAAACTTTAAAGGTGCTGTTTCCTTACTCCCCTCCCCCCATTGCTCCCCCCTCCACTCGCATTTCTCCTGACCCCCCCCCCCTTTTTTTTGGTGCACCAGCCGCCTATGACTGTACATATTAAGCATTCTAATCGTACTCTAAATTAGAAAACCCCTTAACTAGCCTGTTGTAGCCCTCCTTTGAGCTCTTACGAATAAATTAATATCTTTCTTCAGATCAGGAGATCCAAACTGAACAGCATATCAGAATAATGGAGCGGTCTATGACGGAGGAGGGGAGAGCACTCAATTCTCGTCGGAGTTCCTCACCCACAACACGGAAGATTTCGGTTTTGAGTCACGGTGTGCAAGTATCGGGTTTGTTATTGGCTGCTGGCCATTGGTTGCGTTAAGTGATCCGTCATCTTTTTCGCAAAGCTGAAAGCGCAGATTCAATTCCCACACTGAATTAGTCGAAACCTCGCTTCTTGTTAGTGTGTATAAATAGCAAAATATAAATCATCTTCTTCTGTATTTTGTATTGCTGCATACTGTACGCACTATACTGTTTTATTTTATATTTCTCTCCCATTGATCATCGGTTTTATGCATCGTAGCAGTATTTTATGTTGAAAAATAGTTTTTTTAATGAAAAAAATACAATAAAAATTCTGTTTTTTTATGTAAGAAACAATAATATATAGTTAATAAATGGTTTAAAATAGTTTAAGGGGTGTTTATAAGAGTGTCAAACATAATTCGTACTCATACGCTTTTCCACAACGCGACATTTCGACTTAAAGCGAAGAGTCATGTAACGCATCCCTCCCGTAACTCGAGACTTCACTGTTATCCTGGAATTCAACATCGAAATTTAACAATGTTTCGGAGTTTGTACATTTGAATTTGATTAATTCGCGATGCTGCAGATCAGTGATGATCCAAGTCCAATTTTACACTAAGAGGATGGGAGAACACGCCCAGCGTTGACAAATGATTCAAGTTAATTGCGAAAGTGAGAAGCAGCCTGGAAAAGAGAAAAGACAAGCAACTCCTCACCTCTAAAAACTCCAGAAGACTAAAAAAATGTGGTATAGTGCAAAGGCGGTCGGAAAAGTTTCCGACCTCGATATGAAAAAGGCAAGACTTATGAAACAAAGAGAGATGTTCTTATTAAAGAGTCTTTTGGAAACTTGAAACCGTAATTTTGGCTATTGTAGTTCAAATTGTGTGCGTGACAGCCATACTAGTGAGTTGCTCCAACAGTTTTTTTTTTTTTCGAAAATGGAAAAAAATCGAATATCAAGCTCTGATTCGATATTTGTTTTAAAAAGGAAATACAGTAAAGCGTCGTTTATACGTTTTTGAAGGGACTATATGAAAAAAACGTACAAATGAAAAAACGTATAAAAGGTATACGTTAATATGCACTGGACTCTGCCCGAACCGATGAAATAAACGTATAAATGATAAAAACGTATAAAAGATAAACGTATAAACGGTGCTTCACTGTACGTCTGCACAAATTAAAAAGGAGTTGGACTCTGTGTATGGAGACTCTGCACCATCGTCTACAACCGTAAAATTTTGGGTAGCGGAATTTAAACGTGGCCGTACCAGCTTGAGTGTTTATGAACGCTCAGGTCGACCCAAAACTGCTACCACTGCGATGAACACATTGCTAAAGCTCATCAAACGGTGCTGGATGACGCAGATTGAAGGTGAGATATATAGAAGAAACTATGAATATCTCTAAGAAATGCGCATGCCACATTTTAAAGAGAAATTAAGCATGCGGAAGCTGGCTGCACTTTGACTGCCGCGTTTGCTCAATTTGACCAGAAACGTGTCCGAATGAGCATTTTGCACTTCTGGCACAATAAACCAGTTTTTCTGACGACTTATCAATGTGGATGAAACCTGGATTCACCAGTACACTCCAGAAACAAAACCGCAGTCAAAACAATGAACTGCAAAGTGAGAGTAGCTTCAAAAAAGGCCAACAGTTCCTTCTGCAGGAAAAGTGATGCCGACCGTTTTCTTGGGATAGCCATGGAGTGATACTCATTGACTACCTTAAAATGAGAAAAGCCATAACAGGAGCATACTATTCTACTCTCCTTGACAAATTGAAGGAGGAAATAGAAGAAAAACGGCCGCATTTGAAAAAGAAAAAAAGTTCTTTTTCATCAAGAAAATGCTCCTGCTCACAACTAATGGTTTCAATGGCCAAAATTCACGAGTTAAAGCTCGAAATCGTTGAACACCCACCCTATACTCACCAGACCTGGCCCCAAGCGACCCTTTCTTGGTCTCTAAGCTGAAAGAAGCACTTGGAGGACAGGGGTTTTCTTCAAATGAGGAGGTCATAAACTTTGTCAACAGCTTTTTTGAGGACACATTTTCATCATTACTTTTGGCTGGGTTAAAAGGATGGGAGCATTACTGGATGACGTGTGTGGACTTACAAGGAGAGTATGTCAAAAAGTAACAGCCAGTTTGGTCGATAAAAATATTTTATCTATGTTAGGTCGGAAACTTTTCAGACAGCCCTCGTAACTAGTTGTGATGTCGAAAAATTAACTTAAAAATGACAAGTGTGTTGTTGTCTTGTGCCAGCTGGACTGGCAATGTAGGGCTGCTTCACTTTTCCAAACCGGACCGTCGTTTGGCGCAAGTCCGATTGCCACAGTACACGCATGGCCTAAGGACCTGTTTATAGGACCGGCAACTATTCACAGCTTAACAATACATTCACACAAAGAACGGACGAGGACAGGAGAGAGAAAGTACATCCATGTCCGAGCCGGAATTCGAACAAGATGGACGGCGACATGTGGTGATCAACCCGTGAAATACTTCTGTCACACTGACGAATTTTTTTTAAAGTTACTGATAGAGCTCATATGAATTTGGGTTAGAAGGAGAAGAATAAAATAGGGTGGAAGGAAGAATTTTTTTTCTACTGCGGACATACTTTTTGAATTGTAAAAATTCAACAAACGCCGCAAAACTACTTTTAAACTCGTTCCATTCGTTTTCATTTTTCAAGTTATTGGAGTTAAAAACGAATGTTTTCTGACATTCACCAGGCTCAATTATAGATGTGAAATGTGTTTCGAGCAGCTTTTAAGTGTGAAATTGGACTTCGAGTACAGTTGGAAAAGTGAAGAAGTGCACCCCAAACTGCCAGCTAAGCTGGTACAAGATAAAAACAACATCGGCCTTTGCTCATTACTGATTTACCGGATCGCGAATGGGTCCCATTCAAATGCACAAATGCCTCCCACCTTGTCTAGTGGTCAGGGAAGTCTGACTTGGATGGCGTGGTCCCGAGTTCAAGTCCCGGCTCGGGCATGGAAATACTTTCTCTCTCTTCTGTCTTTGTCCTTTCTCTGTGTGACTGTATGTTGTGAATGTCTGCCTCTGCCTGCCCTCTAAACGGGTCTTATGGCATGAGTGTTGAGCTGAAACGGTCTTCCACCTTAATGGTGCTCGTAAAAACGGAAGCCGTAGCAATTCTGCCTGAAATCCGAGTAGATGATACCCAAGTGTAACAACAACAACAAATGCACATTCAGAATAATGTACGATTTTCGGACTTGACGCATTTGTCAATGGTGAGCATTGTTTCGGACAGCATGTATACCACATACTCGCGCCAGTTAAGGGGTTAAAGCACTCCAGGGGTCAAAATGACGATCAAACTCTTTGATGCTGATTTTGATCCAGTATTTATGCAGTCCCTCCTATTGTGTTACTGTTAGAAGTTCGGGTTCAAAAGAGCCTGCAAAGGAATGACAGATCCAGTCATACCCAGAACGACTTGTCAAAGGCAAATGCGGCATAATCGATGCCGGTACGCCGCAATCATTCGGGGCAGGGCACTTAACCCGTCTGCTGGCAGGGCTCAGTACCGTGCTGGGGGATCGTAAATCGCGCGGCAAAACGGTGTCAACCCGAGGTCATCGGTCCTGCCCGAAAAGATCGCCTGCTTACTCGGAAACCGCTGTCCTCTGCCGTGTTGTTGGCGCGAAGACAATGGGCACATAACTTACCTCGACCTTCCCTTCCCGCAAGACGCGACAATGCGGCAGCCCCGTGTTTTATTCGATTATTATTTCGGCGTACGGGTCGATGCGGTTTCGGCGAAGAAATGCGAAAACCCGAATGGGAATGGCCCCTTGTTCCGCGCTTTTTATGGGGAGATTCGAATCGTTGCGACATCGCAATGGACGATCCTCCTGGTAGATAAATCAAGTGGGCTCATTTTGACTTCGCCTTTTTTTTTTTTTCTCCATCTTCTCAACGCAGCACGCTCGGTGCACTTATTTTTCTTTGAGTGTCTGCACATTTGGTATATGTATTTAATTTGATTAGTGGGAAAGTGGGCCTGATAGATGGTTGTATCTCGAGCATTTGATAACTTTAAGATCAGCTGTTCTGCAGTCTCGCCCTTTTTTACCCTTTTCTTTTTGTGCTTTACATATGTAAATTTCACTGCGAATACCTATATTATTTTTTCTCCTCTGCAACGGTATTCAAGAATTATCATTACGGAGAACATTGCATTCTTACTGGGTCTGATAAATAATTTTGTGCCTCGAGTATTTGATAACCTTAAGATCAGCTGTTCCGTGGATCTTGCTTTTTTCTGTGTTTGTTTTCTTTCCTAAGTTACATTGCGAATTAGTGTTTTTCCATATCCTCTACAATGGTATTCAAGAATTACTGCTACAGAGGACATTACAGCTGCAGTGAGCCTGATATGATTTTATCTTGAGTATTTTCATCTTAAGAACGGTTGTTTTAAAGTATCGCTTTTTTTGCCCGTGTCTAAGTCATGAAGTTACATTGCGAATTACTTTTATCTTTCTTTTCTTCTGCAATTAGTATTCAAGAGCTACAAACGATCAAGGATTAATCTTCCCACATTCTTTGGTCAAGGGCTTAGTTACCAAACTGGTCAACTTGGTTGTGGCTTAGGGCCCCCAATTTTTAATGAACATCAAATGGCTGAAATTGTTTAAGTTTTAACATATTATTTAAAAGAAAGCAGATTAGAAGATTTTCTCTATCCATTTGCCCCTTTCTCCCGCTAATCTTAGTTGTGGGTTTCTCTGCACTCCAGCAAATGTTTTGGGCAAGTGATTGAGCACATGAAGTCATCCCTGCTGTCCCCCTCCCGAATACCTTTATGGTAAGTTCCACAGCTCAATATCGATGAGATCCCCTGCTTATCTGGGCTGGCTTTATAAGCTGGGGCTTTATCCGCTGCTTATCCGAGAGTCAAGGCGGGTCCCTAGTCAGTTTGGTCACCGGGCCGCACAGAGGAAAATATATAAATAAATAAATCTGATGCAGAGCTTTTAAAAGTCCGCAGAAAACAGAAAACTTAAGCTTATTTGGAATACGATTCAAAAAAACCTGCAAACCATTGTAAAGTGTTTTCTGTAGTAGTTTTAATAATGATCTTTATCAAAAATGACATCGTTCACAATCTCAAGAAAAAAAAGCTAAGTTTTCCAAGTGATTCCCAGCTTCCCAGTTTATGTTAATTGCTGATTTTATTTCTTCTTATAAAATGTCTTTTTAAATATTATATCGTAGGCAGAAATTTGTTTTTTAGTGAAATAAGTATATACCCTCTGAGGTCTATCGTAACCTTTGAGGGACGATTTTTCTTTCCTTAATAAAAAAATTATTTTTTACATGACATTTTTTAAATTATTTTTCCTGTCCGTTAAACACTATTTGTAACCACAAAATATCTTCGGAAAAAAAGTCTACCATTAATGGGTTACGAAAAAAATGGATTTTGCAGATTATATTGAAAAAAAAAATGCAGCTTTTTTCTGTCTTTCAGATGTTTGCTGAAAGCTTTAAAAAAAACTTTAAAAAAAAAAGGTTTTTTTTCCTTTTAACATATTTTTTGCAGATCATTTTTAGCTGAACCTCTTTCCCTATAAATTTTATACTACTTCTATTTCATGCCGGGCCCCCGCAAGGGTCGGGCCTCTAGTTTTCTACTAGGTTGACTTAGCCTCTCATCGGCCCTGTGTTTATCGTCAGATTTCTAAAAAAATCCATCGGAAACCAAGGAAGTGCAAGTGCTGAGTTGACGTGAGCTATCAGGAAAATTAAACCTTGCCCTCATATTTGTATATAGCATACAGGTCAGGTCCGTCATTTCGAATTTTTCTAGCGGGGAGGGGGGGGGGGGCGCCCAATGGGCGGGCTTGATGCAGGCTAATTTAAAAATTTGAGAACTTGGTTAAATATAACAAGATCTATTATCGATAAAAGCACAATGCTCGCAACTTAAGGTAGTAAGTAGTCTGGTAACTTGAGTTCAAAAAATCGAAAAAATTTTTTTTGCTTGATTTGAAAGTACGTCTTGAGAATATACTGTGAAAATGGCAGATAGAAATTTGAAACATTTCGGGAGTTATAACGAGTTTCCTAGAGCGCCTCGGAGTCCAACCTTTAAGGAAAGTAGTCTTGTAACTTGGGTTCAAAAAATCGAAAAATATTTTTTTTTTTTGCTTAATTTGAAAGTACAATGTCTTGAGAAAATATTGTGAAAATGGCAGACAGAAATTCGAAATATTTTGGGAGTTATAACGAGTTTCCTAGAGCGCCTCGGAGTTTGCTGTTGAACTTTAAACGCGTTTTTCTCAAACCACTGTTTTTCTGGTCGGCCCGGGTCCTAACTTTTTTTCTACTGAACCGATTGCTTTCAAATTTTAACAGGCTGTTCTACACACTTATAGTTCTCGTCGGAACTAACGATAATTTTTTTCACCCGTAACTTTTTATTTTACAACCCTTTCTTTGCTAAAATAAAAGGACTTTTTTTTTTCTCAGTCCGCCATTTTGTTATTTACCCTTGAAATTTAACTTCAGTATTTCCGACCAGAATGACATGTCTATAGATTAAGAATAATCAAGAATATTTGATTTCAGATAACATCAAGAGCCAAAATCACCCGGGCCACCTACGTGCATTTTTTTTGAAGTTCCAACTTCGAGTGACAATAAAAATAGTAATAAACTATTAAATTTTTTCAAATAATTTTTTTTTTAATATGTAAATAAAAACACTCTTAATATTCAAGATAATTCATTTTTATTTTCCTATAAAAAACTACCCTCCAAAAAAGTCATGAAAATAGGCATAAGTTACCAGACTACTACCTTAATAACTTGCAATAGGCCCGCCTCGGTAGAACCTCATTGGCTATGACACTCCCTCTACTACAATACTTGGAAGAAGAAAGATATTGAAGCATTTAATTTGTCTTGAAACAATATTTATTTGGAGAGATGTACTGTCTGTTTTCCTTAAGTATATTCTCCCGAGAATTTGCGCATGCGTCAGATCTGCTCTACTACTATCGAAATCGGGGTGGAAGTAAAAGAATGCAGAATAACGTGTCCGGCAAATCTTCCAGAGAGTAGCGTCGAAAAAGATAGCAAATGCGAGCGGCTCAACCTTTCGCTCCTTTTTAAAACGGATTCCATCTCTAGTGCTGGTCTTTGCTTTCGAAACGGACAGTAGCTTTATTTTTTTTCAAGATTTGAACATTTTCCTCGATTTGTCGTAGAGGAGTGATTATTCACTTTGGAGCAGTGAAATATACCGACATAGGCTATAATAGTGATAAATTGCATTAAATAAAAAATCTTTCAGGGATGAACTGTAAGGCGACAGTGAAATATGAAATGTTTATTGTTGTGATTCTTAACATGCACGAGAGAAAATCAACATGGGGGGATTTTTGTTGTCCTTGAACATTTCAAAGAATTTGGCATGCTTTGTAGAATTTTTTAAACGCCAGATATATTTTACTTGTTACTATTCTTTATTTGAACGAAAAAATTACTCACGTTTCAATTAAAAATTCTTTAAAGCAACAGCATCGCGTTTAAAACCATTGTCTTCTTGGTTTTTGCTAGGAGGAGTGTAGTCACACCTCTCCTGGCTTTCGAAAAATAAACAAATAAAATCATTTTTATTATTATTTTGTTTCGTTTTTATTAGAAAGAAATATTATTTTTTCAAATGAGTAAAATTAAAAAAGGACAAACTAAATGATGAAAACTATATCATAATAAATGAACAAAAATAAATTAATTACAGCTTATCAACAAAAATAAAATTTTAACAAAATAAAATATATAGCTGAAATAATAATAATAAAAGTAAAAAAATGAATAAAAAAACTTTTTTTACTGATTTAGAAGTCGGTACACCCCCTGCATCTGATTCTGTACGCGTCCAAATTTAATTTAACTATTCAAGCTTCTGCTCTACTATCAGCTTATTTTTAAAATATCGTTCGCAAAACGGGGGATTAAAACTTGTTTCTCTTTTCTGCCACCACGCGCAGAGAGCACCGTCCTCGTCAGCATCCGTAAAATGATCCGCCTCAAAGACCGTGAGTGCTGGCTCAGCGTTTAGCGTTTTAACATGCTTAAAAACAAGTTTCAAGCGAAACATTTGGCGACATTTCTTTTGAGTAAAATTCATAAGTAAAGATTACGAAATAAGGTCTTTTATTGCCGAAAACTTACAGATAATGAAGTGAGCTTATAGATGAAAAGACCCAACAAAATTTTAAAAATGCTGAAAAGCTTTTAAAAATCTGCAGAAAATTCAAATATATTTGGAACGTGCTCCAGAAAAACCTGCAAAATATTCAAAGGAAACTGAAACATTATTTTTTTTTTGTGAATTTTCTGCAGATTATGTTGAAGGTAAAATGCAGACTTTTCCCGTCTTCTAAAAGTCTGTAGAAATCTTTGAAAAAACTTCAAAACAAAACTTAAAGAAAAAAAAAAAAAATCTGCAGATTTATTTAATTTGATGCCGACAAAAGATTTTCATATTTAGCTCCCTTCCTTTGCATTGAAAAAGGCGTTCCTTGAAATGCCAAAACACGTATATGCAGTAGGAGTAATCTGCTAATTCGTACCCTATGGTTGTAAGGGCCCCTCGCAAATTGCGACAGTTGCAACAGTTGCCGCCACTGATGTTGAACTTCGAATAATACTATAGTCGAGTTTTAATAACTCGAAGTCCCAAGGGACCAGTTAAAAGCTTCGAGTTATTGGTTGGTCGATTTAAATGAGTTTCCTATGAGATTCTCAGGATTTTCGGATCCTTTGAAAACTTCGAGATAAAAGTATATTAGAGTTATAAGACTTCAAGTTATCGAGACTCGACCGAAAATCTATTCATTAAACAAGATACTCCAAAGAGTTAGTTGACTTACCCGTCCAGCGAATGTTTGATCACCTTGCATCATTAGCTTCAGGGAAAGCCGCAGAATCGAGCTGCACGGCGAAGTCGAAACAATGGCTCTCGTCAAAAGAGCTCTGGTGGCCGCGTGATTGTTTACCCCCGCATTTAAGTACGGAATGAAATAGAGCCGAGTCTGGACCTGTGCCCGTTCAAGCGAGGCATCAAAATATCTCACTTGAAGTGAAGTGAAACCACGAGATGCGGAATTAACGACCGGAGAGAATCGCCGTTTTTCGGGACAGGCATTCCAAAAAAGGGGAAAAGAAGAAAAAAAATGACAGTTTCAAACTCCTATTCGAATGTAACTTTTTTTTTTTTTTTAATCAAATTCGTCTTTGTGCTCATGTGAGGGACTTCAATTGGTGTGTTTACAAAGGAATTGCAATGGCTCGGATGAAAGGCGGGAGAAGTGATTTTGGATATCACCCTTTTTCGTTGCGACCTCCGAACTATCTTGCGTTCTACCTGGTAGGATAGACCGACCAATGAGTGAACACTTTCAGTGAACGAACATCTCGTAAGTTTTTGAAAAAACAAGTTTTTCAAACATTTTTCTTGGGGGAATCAGCAGAAGTAACTTCTTTTTACACATCTACGAAAAAAAAATGACGAGAAAATGCTGCATTTGTCCACTGGTAGGTTTGTTCGTTCACTGGGTTTGGGCACTTTTTATCTTTTTACCCCCCCCCCCCTCCATAAATCCTGATGCAGAACCATGAAAATTCTCGCAATTTTTACTTGCGCGAACCAGACTTATAGAAAGAGATGTTAATTTTTTTTTTTTACATTTTGTTTTAAAGTTCTTTTCTTTTTAAATTTGTTTGAGGTAATTTTTTTTTGAAATTCAAAGCATTTACTCAGCTTTATTTAAAAAAGGCATTCACTTTTGCTGTAATATAAATGTACTGTCAGCCCCACTTAATCGGGTAACGGATAAACAAATACCCCGGCTTATGCGAATAAACTATCTCGGAACCGAATGTTCCCTGTGCCATAGACGCAACGTTAACCATCCCCACTTGATCGAACACCCCACTTAATCGAATGATATTTCTTGGAACCGACGGTATTCGTTTAAGCGGGGCCGTCAGTATTGCATGTGATGAGAGGATAGTTTATATTTCTGCTAATCTGCTTTAAATATTACAAGTTTGTATCCCTGATTTTAAACAGAAATTTCAACAGGTATATAGTAAAATAAAATGAGAGAGAGAGATAGCTTTTAAAAACATTTTTGTACTGATGACTTGACCTTAGAGTCATTCCATGTCAAGTGAACTAGTGGTCCCCACACGATCATCTCCGATTTGGATTAAATTTTACGGAGGTGTAGACATACCTATGAAACTAACCTGTGCAAACTTTTAGCTTCCAAGATCCAAATCTGGAGGTCCTAGGATCCCGGAAAAAAGTGGTCCAAAATGGCGGATGAGCTTCGTGAAACGAGTTGCAATGAACAAACTAAGGTTGCAGAAAACTTTATCACACTGGAAGCCTAATATATTCGGAGCTGTCAGTACTTTCGGTTGTAAATACTCTCTAGTACTTTTTGTGAGATTGAGCTCATTAGAATTTGTGTAGCACGCATGCACACTTGCGAGAAAACGCGATGGGCAATTTTTTCCCTTCATTTCAGGTTGTCATAAATTTTTAACAAAAAAAAAAAAAAAAAAACAAAGGTTCATACTTCGTAGTTCTATTGTCCAAACACTTGTTTTTAATGTTTTAGAGCTCCAGAGCTTAAGTATTGTATTTTTAAAAGACATTGTCATCCAAAGTGTCGATCAAAATCGTTTTTATTAAAAATTGGCTGTTTTCATCTCTCTATATCTCAAGTTTGTCACCTTCCACCGTTTTTTCGTTGACATCATTAGAAAGAACAGATTTTTTTCTATCGAAATGAGTTTTTTTTGATGGTATTCTTTCATATAAGGATGAAAAAATTTTGCTTGAAATACTGTCTGTTATGAAGAATTGGCATAATTGGGCTGACTGCAGAAAATTTTATTATAATGGAGGCTTAATATTTTTGTAGTTTGAAGTATTTTTGGTTGTCATTACTCTCCAGTATTTTTTGTGAGATTGAGCTTATTAGATTTTGTGCAGCACGTATATAAACTTGCGAAAAAACGCGATGGGCAATTTTTTTTTCCTGGATTTCAGGCTGTCATAAATTTGTGACAAAAAAATCGAATGTTCATACTTTGTAGTTCTACAGTCCAAATACTTGTTTTTAATGTGTTGCAGTTGTAAAGCTAAAATATTGATTTTGTAAAAGGTATTGTCATCCAAAGTGTCAATCAAAATCCCTCTCATAAAAAATCGCCTGTTTTCAAACCGTTGTACTCAGGTTTGTCACCTTCCACCGTTTTTTCGTTGACACTATTAAAAAGAACAGATTTTTTCCAGTCGAAATGAGTTTTTTTTTCGATGGTGTTCTTTCAGATAAGGATGAAAAAATTAGCTTGAAGTGTTGTCAATTGTAACGATTTGACATAATTAGGTTAAGAATGCAGAAAATTTTATACAATAGAGGTCTGAATTTTCGGGAACTTAAAGAACATTTGGTTGTTAACAGGTTCTAATAGTTATGATGAGTTTAACTTTTGTCAAGACACACGGCAGTGTGTCAGCCAAGTTCTCGCTGCACATCTGCTAGTGTATCTTTACACGAACCATTTCGGGCTACTTTCGACCCCTCCGTTTCTCAAGAACTACTTCATCTACATGCTTCAAATTTTGTAAGTCTATTAAAGTGACATAGAGCAAACATAATCCTAAATTTTATGAATATATCTCCTTTAGTTTTAAAGTTATTAATATTTGAAAAGTGAAATTATGGCGATTTTTTTATTTAGATTATACACTCACTCATCAAAATGTTTACCTACTTCCAAGTGTCTCAGAATCTTAAAATTTGGCATCAAGGTATATTTCCATACTCTAACTATGGGAAAAATCTAAAAAGTCCAAAAACTATATTAAAAAAGCAAGAAAAAAAGCATTTTTTGTTATGAGTATCTTGGCGCGATTTATAAAGGTTCGTCAAACAAAAGCGCTAAAATGCTTGTAAAACGTTGCCAAAAACAAAATACTTAACTTTAAAATCAAATGTTTTATTGTAAGCTGTTTCAAGGCTTTGTTTGCCTTGACGGAAGATTAAAATGGTTTTTCAAGATGAAATAAATAATTCGAATTCTAGAGATTGACTATGCCACATTGCGGTGACTTAAGATATTAACCAAGTAGTTAAAATATTCTATTCTTCTTTGGAAAAAAAG
>JAXGGA010008247.1:0-58000 GCA_038373865.1 Uloborus plumipes
ACAAAAATGAAAATTTTGAAGTGTTGCGCGGCATTTGGTAGAGTTAGCTGAAACATGGCCTCCGGTCAAAGATAATTGCAATTTCAAGTCAACTTTTCGTTCTGGGAAAAGTTGAATTTTCTGATCCACTGCAAGTTAAAATACCAGCGTCTTAAATACAAATAACTCAGTGAGAAGCAAAGGGATGTAAGTGAACAATTTCAAGTTTCGAGTAAAACATGTTTAAAGTTCGGATTCAAGGCGAGCTTTCATTGAAAATTTATTTTATGTCGTTCTTGTATAGAAGCACCATCTTTTGTCCTGAAACAGAAGAGAGGTTCTGTTACTATTTATACTAGCTATATAAATATATTTTTCTCTTTTTCTGCGCACTTATACCTCTTTACTTCTTATTACCTGAAATCTTCGATATGATTTTGCTCGTTAAAGCTGAAAAAATATGAAAAATATTCTCAAATGTAGCAAAGCATGATCAAAAGAGTTCAATTAATGGATAAGATTATAACATTTCTCAATACATTTCTTTAAAAAAAATCAATGATCAACTCTCCATCCTCAATTTTTGCAAGTTAACAGTGCTTAAAAGTAGGAAATGCATTCACTTTGGTATATGGTAAGAGCCCCTATATATACGAGCCGGCGCATCAAGATTAAGTTTCACCACTTTGGATCCAGCACGTGTTTGTGTGTTTGAGTGGTTGTCTTTTCTAGCCAGTAATCGCCTTTTGGTAATTTTTCACTGTGAGCAATTATTAGCGGCACGTGGATTTGGCAAAGCTTAGTAATGTGCCAAAACTTTTTTCCGGTAATCCTACTCCACAACAATGAAAATTGAAAGTAAAAGTTAAGGAATTGGATCCAAAGTCTTAATCTTGATGCGTCGGCCTGTCTATATAGCGGCTCTAGTATATGGGTAATTATGTTATATTTGAATATTTACGACTAGTACTTAACAGCTCATAAAATCTGAGAAGCTTTACACCACGTTTTGTTAACTTCTTTTCTTTCTTTCTTTTTTTTTTTTTTTTTTTGTATTCAAATCAAGCAACATAACTTTTCGCACGCTTAAAGAATTCTTTATCTATATATATATAAATGAATGTTGGTAAATGTGTGTGTTCCCTAAGATCTCAGAAACTACCCGGGAGATTTGGCTGAAACTTTCGCCGTTTGTTCCTTTTGGTACTGGGAAGGTTTAGAGACCAGTTTCAACAAAATCCGATGAGTAGTTATTGTTTTATTTCAATTTTAGACCTGATTCTGTCTTTGTAATTTCAGTCTAAAACTCCATTTTCGAAGGCTTTCATCAATCCAATCGAGTATTTAGTGTATCAACTCAACTCTCTGGCAGATAGTTGGAATTGTTTGCTACCGTAAATTTGGCGATCTTTTAAATCACGCTAAGAGCCCTCTCAATGATGGAAGTTTTCCCAATAACTATCTCAATTATAAAGGATAAAAAAGGAATTTGATTAACAGATTAATCTTTTTTAAAAAACGAATGAGATTCAGTTTCATATTTCGGAACTCATTTGGATTTGAAGAGGCTTAGATGTCATGCATTATTTTCCAGACGAACACTAATTTGTTCTTTATACCAATTAGTGTTCCTCTTATTGTTGTTTTCAATCAAAATATGTTGCTATATTTCTCGCCAAATATCCAATCAATAGTTCGTTTTCATGTCCATACTATTTGCTATGATATACCGCAATGTTGGAAATTATTTTAACGCCATACGGAATTGTGTACATTTAGCGCCAAATATAATATTCAAATTGATTTCAGATTGCCAAAAAGTAATCAGCTTCATAGAGAATACCTCAACATTTGGCGACAATTTCTCTTTCACAAAAGTGATAATACGTAAGTTTCTTTATTTATGGAAGGGATAGGAGTTCAGAATTATCCAAGGTATCCCAAATTAGCTACCAAATGGCGACTTTTTAAATAGCGCCAAGAACCTTCAATAATTGAAATTTTCCAAGGCGCGTTGCTACGCAACTATTTTTGTTTTCGAGAGTAGAAAAAATTATTTGTGTATAATAAATACCTGATTAAATATGTTTCCTTCTCAGACAAACATATTATTGCATGACAGTACTGAAATGCTAACACATTTTTTAAGGTGTTTGCTTTTTTAGCCTACTTTCCCGTTAAAAATAAAAGAAAGACGAAAAAAGTATTAAAATTGGCTTAATGCATCTAAAAAAATATCGCCAAGTCCAAAAAATATCGCCAAGTTAAAAAAATAAAAAGGTAAAATGAATATCGAAAAATTAAAAATTTGAAAGTAGGGTATTGAGATGGGGAATTTGTGTGTCGGTCTGTCGGTCGGTCTGTCGGTCGGTCTGTCTGTCCCCCCCCTAATAACTTTTGAATGAATATTCCGATTTGGACAAACTTTTTTTTGTTGGAAAGATCTCGGCGAGTACAGCTCATTCCCATATTTGATTTTTCGATTTGAACAATTTTTGGTTCAACTTTGAACCGTTCAAACAACCTGTCCCGCGATGCTAACTTTTTAGTTAACAGTCCGATTTGAACAAACTTTTTTTTGTTCGAGAGATCTTTTCAAGGATACTTCATTCTGTATCTACATTTTCGATTTGAACAATTTTCGTTCAACATTGAACCGTTCAAGCAACCTTTCCCCATAACTTTGAATGACATTCGATTGAACAACTTTTTTTGTTGATAGATCTCGCGATTACAACTCATTCCATATTGATTTTTCGATTGAACAATTTTGTTCAACATTGAACCGTTCAAGCAACCTTTCCCCCCTAATAACTTTTGAATGAACATTCCGATTTGAACAAACTTTTTTTTGTTGGAAAGATTTCGGCGAGTACAACTCATTCCCATATTTGATTTTTCGATTTGAACAATTTTTGGTTCAACTTTGAACCGTTCAAACAACCTGTCCCGCGATGCTAACTTTTGAGTGAACAGTCCGATTTCAACAAACTTTTTTTTGTTCGAAAGATCTTATCAAGGATACTTCATTCCCGTATTTACATTTCCGATTTGAACAATTTTTCGTTCAACATTGAACCGCTCAAGCAAGCTGTCACCCCTAATAATTTTTGAGTGAACAGTCCGATTTAAATAAACTTTTTTTTTGTTCGAAGGATCTCAGCAAGGATACTTCATTACAGTATTTAAATTTTCAATTTGAACATTTTTTCGTTCAACATTGAACCGTTCAAGCAACCTTTCCCCACCTAATAACTTCTGAGTGAACCATCCGAATGGAATAAACTTTTTTTTGTTTGAAAGATCTCGGAGAGGTTCATTCCCTTATTTCGCTTTTTGGTTTGAACCATTTTTCGTTCAATATTGAACCGTTCAGAAAAAAATTTAACATTAGCGCCTACGGGGAATTTAAGTTGAATGTTGATCCTGGAACTTAAAGTCGGATTTCCTTCAAACTAACTTTGTAAAAAAATGGTTTTGATAAATAATGTTTGTAAAGTACTTTTCTGAATAATCTTCTGTGAGGACTCTGATTCCGACTCCGACTCCACAAACATGGCGGAAATGCAGGCTCAGAAAAAAATGACTGACTGTGCAGACGATTTTTTGTTTATTTATTCATTTGTGTTATTTTATTTATTACTATTATTTTTTTTTTGGCAGACGATTTTTTTTTGTAACAAAAGTGTTTCATTCACGAGGGCATTTTATTCTTTATTTATATTTAACAACTGGCAACGGTTTAAAAGTGAAAATCGAGACATTTTATCGACGGACGAATTTTTTTTCCTTTCTTTGATAAAATGTGTTTTGATGTACTTTGTACTTTTATTTTTTTTTTTTTTTTTTGAAAACGATTGAGGAATTTTTCTACGGAAGAACTGTAACAGTTACATTCTTTAAAAGGTGCGACAAAACTTCATTTATTCATTTATTTACTTTTTATGTCTCTATTTCATCTGATGAGAGGGGTATATTTTGCTTTTAGAAATCAGCTTTAAGTGTTAAAAAGGTATGTTTGACATAATGTTTAGTCTCAGATGATCAAGAGAATAATGATCAGATGCTAGAATGCCGATGTCGATGTACGGGAAAGTACGCTCGTTTAGTTCTTGACAGAACTTCTTGTCATGTCTGTAATATTTGTCATTAACCGCAATGTTAAAAATTATTAACGACGTACGGAATGGTGGGTATTGAGCACCAAATAGGTCATTAAAATTGTTTTTAGCCTTGCGAATAACATATTCATGCTTGCTCAAATTGTGCCACACGTGCAAAATTTATGGAACTCATTTCTTCGCATTAGATATGTTGTTACTTAATTATCAGAAGAGCGAAGCCTAACTTTTGCTTTGTTATTAAATTTGGAAAATGTTCCATTTCTTAACTCAAAAGGAGCCATTTTGAATTTTTTGGCGATTGTTGATACATTAGCTGTGTGGAATTGCTGATGCAGGATTCCGGGACAGCCGCGCTGAGTGCGTTGCCTCAATACACAGCCACTCCTTCCACTGGAGTAAAGTTGCTAACACATGAAAATACTGCCGCTCCTTCAATCGGAGTACATCTGAAGAACATCGAAATATGCCGATTTACTGATTGGCACATCCATGCATATGGCCAACTCAAGGGATTGTCTGATGAGGCCGATCATTATCTCCTTCGACTAGGTGCTTTAATGAATGAGAAAAGACTGGTCGTCGACGGCCCCACCTGGGACACATGGGTGAAGAAAATGAACACATTAGCGGAGGTCATGCTGATGAAATTTCCGCTGGATGACGAGGGTAAAAACCCTAATTTTATACCTCTACGGGAGTACCCGAACATGTCCAACTTTCCAGGCAAAACCCTCCCTAATTTTAAGGCCGCTAGACCATATCAAAAAAGAAAAACTACTGATGACGGCTTTCAAAGCCCTACTAAAACCTGCAAGGTTAAAATTAACGATAAAGTACAGCCTATTTTGGTTGGTAATAAGTTCAACGCTCTTAGCCAGAGTGAGGAGAACTCCAATGACTTGTCTAACCCAGACATGGATACCTGCGAGGAGGTCGATGCACCCATCCCTCCTCCCAAAATTAAACCAATTCTCGCAGTATATCCTAAGGAGTACAAAGACTTTGTTACTGGGCTTAAAGCCGAGACCCAAACAGCGTTCAAAATCAGGGTCTCGGGGGAATTTGCCAGGATTTTCCCGGCCACTTCTGATGACCACAGAGCCATTTCGGAGTACCTACTCCGCACTAAGGTACAACACTATGTACAGCTCGCCAAAAATAACAGACCAATCAAAATTGTTGTCAAGGGGTTGCCATTGACAACGGACAAGGATGATTTAAAGTGCGCTCTTGAAGAGCTTGGTTACGGGGTCAAAAAGGTAGCCCAACTTGTTCGAAAGGGTTCTACCCCTCTACCGATTTTCCAAGTACACCTTAATCATACGGAAGGGGTCGAAAAAGTTTTTGACATAACCAACCTTATGTATACCTATGTTACAGTGGAGGCCTATAAACCTAGGAAGGGGCCTTCTCAGTGCCACAGATGCCAGAAATTCAATCACAGTTCTGAGAACTGCTTTATGACCCCGAGGTGTGTTCGTTGCGGGGGCGAACACCTCTCCAGCAATTGTGTGCATAAGAATGAAAAGATGGAGAAGCCTATGTGTGCTAATTGTCAGGGCCCCCATCCTGCTTCATATAAAGGTTGCTCAAAATATAAAAATTTTATTAAGAAGTCAACCAAATCCACCCCCAATTCCAGAACATTCAACTCGAATTCATCCCATTTTCCCCACCTTCCTGGTCAAAAACAGGCTGAGAGTATGAGCGATGTCGCTGCAAGCGATTCTAATGCTCCTACACTCTCATTCGCCCAGAAGGTTCGAGGATCAACCAATCAAGGAGCTTCTAGCCGTTTAGGCCAAGCTTCTTCTGCCCGCGACGAAAGAAACGCTCCAGCCCCAGCGCAGTCTCGTCGCAACTCACAAATCGACACTTTTTCTCAAGTGGCTGGTACGTGGGACTCCATAAAGGAGATTTTAGACATCTTCAAAGTTCTTAACCTTTCTGCCATCCTTAAAATATTCAAACAGGTTTTGCCTGATTTAAAAAAACAAACGGATCCCATAAATAAACTTTGGACTATTTTTCAAGCTTTCATGGAAAGCGATGAGTTATTCCAGCACCCTTAATGTCCCAGCAAATTCTCGCAGGCCTCGTGCTCTGCTAGCCTAGTATCAATGTCGAGGTGGGGTCTGTGGATCCACTGTGGGTCCACTCTCCCCACTTCACAACTCGATTTATCTCTTATGCACTCTGGCTGGGAGCCTTTTGCTTCTCTATTTTATTTTATTTTATTTATTTTTTTATTCATTTTATTAATCCTATTTTAGTACTGTTTTATTTTATTATTATTTTGAATTTGAAAAAAAAAAAGAACCAAAAGAAAATTTAAAACTATTTATTTGTACATGTATTTAAACCAACAAACAAAAAAAAAAAAAGAAGTTTGTACAACTATCTTTTTGAGAGGTAATTTATATTTTAACTTTTTTACTAAATTTAAAATTTTTAGTGCATAGGCCATTATTAGTCTGGTACTCTCGTAAGAGGAAGTCAACACCCTCGTGCATCCACGCAATCAATCCTGCGATGAACAATAGCCATGTCCCCATCCGGGGAAACCTTCAATAATAGCACACTGGAGGATGAGGGGCTGAGCCCCGGGTGCCTCAAGCTTCAAAATTTTATTTATTTCGTGGCAAACGGCTGTGCGAATGGACGAGTATTTCCCGATAGCTTATGCCATCAAATTACTAAAGTACAACCATTCCTCCATGCTTTTTTTCTTATTCAAAAGGATGTGTTACTTTTCTGTTTTAAGAAGTTTCTTCAAGTACTGTCAAGTTTAAGTATCATTTGCATCTTTACATTGCAAAATTTCAACAAGTCCGCCATTGTTGTTAAGCTTAGTTTAGCCTTCTAAGTGACTTTATTAACTTTTTAAGAAGTGGACATCTGTGTTTTCCAACTCTACAGAACATAGTTTTATAGTTTTAAAGGAAAATGAACTTTTATATTGAATAGACTTTCTGAAAATTGAATAACTTTATCAGAAGATAACTTTGCTTGATTTAGAATTTTTAAAATCTTTCATGCCTATTTTTAACAACGCTTTATAGATTTTTACATCCAAAACACCATGTGGAGACGAAATATACATCTAGACAGAACAACGTCTGCCGGGTTCTGCTAGTAAGGTATAAAAAGGGAGAGCAATTTTAAACACTGAAAACTTTAATTTAGCAGTTGTTTTTAATATCTCAACGGGTATAAGTCTTTTTTGTGAGAACGAACTTTTTAATGATACCGCGGGAAGAGATTACTTTGGTTCTAGTTTCAAGGGTCAAGTAGTTCAAATTTATTTGTATTTTCTTATGTTTCATGGGGGGGGGGGTCTTCAATATAAAGCTTCTAAATAGACAACAGAAGATATTCTATCAAAACTCTCATGGTTTTATTATGGTTATTTTATATTAATAATGGACTACATATGAACAGAGTGGTAAAATTATTAATTATTCCGCAACACTGCTTCTTAAGTCAGCTGATGCTTTGTATCACAATGAAAATATCTAACTTAAGGGGTGGACTGCGCAAAATAAAAGGTCGAATTGAAGAAAAGAAATGAAAGCGTTCTTTACGAAGCACACAAAAGTAGATGAAAAACAAAAATGGATGGGGGGGGGGGGTGCGATTAATTTGTTTTGATTGCTACTAAAAACGTTCTAAGGGTAGGGTACTATAACATCAGAGTGAATAAATGTATGGGTTATTCCGTGAAATTAGTATGAATCATGTGTAAGCCATATTGTTTTTTTTTTCAACAATTTAACTAATTGCTAATAATTAGGGATATTTTTATTGATATTTTACTTAATTGCGTGTAATCAAGTATTAATTTGTGTGCATATGTAATTGACCAATAAAGCACAAAATTATTTTGCTTTGAAACAAAAAAGAGAATATAACACTAACCAGCCGTAGGTTAGATGATAAATTTTGAATAAAGACAAAGTTACAACACAATGTACGAAAAAAACTTTTTCTTATACTTTTTTTTTTCTTTAAATCATGGCAAAATATTTTCAATGTTTCACACTGTCTACTCTATTAATTCCGCTCAGAAAATAAAATAAACAGCCACATTGATCTGGTAATATTCTTAAGACGACTAAGTAGCATATTTACCTTGCTTAGCTAGCGACTTTGACTTCTACAGCCAACAAACAAGGTAAGTCTAAATATTTTATCCTGGTTACAAATTTCCACTGTTGAACGTCCTCCCAGTTGGTATGAATGATAAAAAAAGGAAAAACAAAATGTTGGCTTTTGAAATCTGATATCGCATTAGCAACATTTAATTGAGACGTGTACAAGAACGAATTTGAAATTAAAAGGTTTTTTTTTAATTTTTTTAAAGTAATTGCTGCTAGAAACTGATTCTCAACCTTAGAGATAATAACAAGCTCATGTTTATAAAATGCTCAGTACCATATACGTGCAAAAAAAAAGCATGTTTGTGTAAGCTCTCAAGTTTAAAAGAATTTTTTACTTTTATGTCCCAATTTAGGAAAGGGAGTCTTAAAAAAAAGTATGATTTTTTAAAGAAAAATTAACTTCGTTCAGTATTTCTAAGTCAATTACAACGTTTGTGCTTAACTTCAAAAAAATTTAAAAAGCCTAGCGTAGCTCAGCAATGTTCATCTGTGTATGTTGGTGACCATTTTTAGTCTTATACATTTTAGGGAATTGTTTTTCTGACATAGTTGTTCTTATGCTTCAATCGTTTTTTTTTATTCTTATATATTTCTTTTTATACATTTGTCAATATTTGATTTCTATTTGAAGTATTATTATACATTTTCAGCCTTTTTTTTTTCCTCTAATGCTTCTTTCTTTCACTGTTAAAATCTTAAAACTCGACACAAAATTTGTTAAAATCTTGAACACGTGAGTCTGATGATGATATATATATATATATATTTTTTTTTTTTTCAATTTTATCTCGAATTGAAAATTTTATATGGATTTTTTTCGACGACAACAAAGAATACAAAATTTAAAAAAAGAGCTCTTAAGCTTAACATTTTTACACCACTACATCGTTTGCTTTTGTTTTACGAAAGATTAAATTTTTAAAGGTTCTAAGTCATAAATATAGCAAATTTAAGCATTATTTAAAGCTTAGAAAATTCTGAAACTGTTCTTTTGGAAAGTGGCATCTTCAAAACTCTAACAAAATATTACGTTTATCTCATTGTTACTTACTCTTAAGAAAAGTTTTCAAGGATATTTTTGGGTTTTCTCTCATACAGATGAACGTGAAAAACTTTAACCAATTAAAAAAAGGATATTCCTTACCTGTTTATTAATTGGCGTCGTTCAGCAGAAAAATTACAAATACGGTACTATTATCTGTTGAATTTTTCACTCAGGGAATAAAACTGTATCATAATTTTTTAAGTACAAACCAACGTTTTCGCCTTAAAGGAAAATGAAATAAATTAGTTACATGCTTCCAAGAAGAACACTAATAGATAAGCTTAGAGGCAAACATAAGGAGAATGAAACCTGAACACCATTGCTCGAACTTCAACCTCAAGCTATCCTTGTTAATGTTACTCTTCTATTTAAAGATATTATAAGCTATAAAGATAACGCTATTTATTTTAAAATTTTACAGATTGAGAAATACTTTGTCCGTACGTTATAAAAACAGTACTGTCATCCGTTTAAATGACATAAATTGAATAAAAATATTACAACAGAGCATCGTAAATTTGGAATAATGAGTGAAATGAGACAATGTGTATAACGTACAGCTACAAACATTTAAAAATAGTTTAAAAGTTAGGCAACAACTGTTACAAATCAATCAAATGCAAGCCTCTTCATCACTGCATGAAAAAAAAAAAATCTGGTATGGACCCCACACTACTTCCTTCCAGATGTGAATTTCTTAGTAAATGCCTTAAGTGTTAAAATAGTGCTTGGAGTGAGCAAGATAACAATTCAAACATTTACACCCCTAATTTTCCACGAAACAATGTAAAAAATGCTTTAGAATGATTAATTTTCTACATATCGCCGATTTTAACATCATTCAGTGGAATTTTCGCAAAATATCGCCAATAGCGCCAAATTGAGCCCTAATTGAAAAGAAAAAAAATTTTACGCCAAATTTGTCGCCAACTTGGGTTATGTTGCCAAGTTGGCGCCAAACACTTGGCGACCAAAAGCTTGGTGATATACCGCCAAGTGGTCACGCCAATTCATATCATTTGTCTGCATTGAAATTAACACTGATTAACCCCAAAAAGGGGGTAAAACACCCCCTTGCGAACATTCGAATGCAACTACAAGGAAAAGTACACAACTAGACCCCCTTCAAAGCCTACAGACCAAACTAGAAGCTTCTACGGCTCATAGTTTTTGAGTTATACGACATACATACGCACATACATACGTATATACAGACGTCACGAGAAAACTCATCATATTTAACTTGGGGGTGGTTGAAAATCAATTTTCGGCTGGTTTTGTGTTGGTAGGTACATATGTGCGTGCTGACAGGTTGAAAAAACGACTCGACATTAATTCGGTGGTAATCAAAATTTAGACCCAAATTTAAATGATTTTTTTTCCATAAACACAATACTTCCTTTACTGCGTAAAAGGAAGTAAAAGAATGGTTCATAGATCCACACCAAAGGAAGACCATGGTTCACTTACCGTTGTTTCAGACTAGTGAAACATTCTTCCTTTGCACTGATGAAGAGGCTTATTTTACTTGCTTCGAAACTCCTACCCAGTTGGGTTTTAAACTATTTTTATTATTATTACTAGCTGCCAGGGCAGCTAGATTAGCTTCCTGCGGCATGTTGATACATAACGTCCCCCTCTCTAACTTTTACCTCATTCTGAAGTTGTATTATTTGATATAATTTAATGTTCAGTCGATTTCAAGACATACCACGCACGTGGCCCGGCGTTGCACGGGCACTTCGTGCCCTGAAAGTAGTGAGAAAAAAATTTAAAGAAACTACTCCCCGCCAAGGCGGCTCGCTTACAGGCGCTTCACGCCTTTACTTTTTTCCTATATAAAAAAATCATTCGAATTATTGAGATGCTTCGCGACTTCAAGATGGTGAGGAAAGTTTCAGTAAGTTCAGCTCGCTCAAAGGAAAAAAGCAGACATAGATACACAGTTTTTAATATAAGTAGATGGCTCTTCAGCAAATAAATGTTTCAAAATATTACCAGTAGCTAGCGATAAAAATTCTACGTAAGTGGCCCGCTTATGAGTTCCGTGTTTGATTTAGTTAAGCCTTCATTCAAAATTCTCATTATCATTGTTATCACTGTTTCATGGCAACGACGGTTTGCAAGAATGAATTTCATATTTAATCATTTATTAGGCTTAATCGCTTTAAACTTGACTACTTATTAATTGATATCTTCGCTAATTAAAATCGTATAATTATATAGATTGAAACTAATGAAGCTTGAAAAATTACCTATCTATCGGTACCTGGTTCGACTTTCAGTTCATTGGCGTTCAGGAGAAAGAAGCGTGACATAGAAAGATAGTTAGAAAGAAAGATAGTTAGAAAGATACTCAGTTTTTAATATAAGTAGACTAGCTGCCAGGGCAGCTAGATTAGCTTCCTGAGGCATGTTGATGCATAACGTCCCCCTTCTCTAACTTTTACCTCATTCTGAAGTTATATTATTTGATAGAATTTAATGTTCATTCGATTTCAAGACATACCACGCACGTGGCCCGGCGTTGCACGGGCACTTCGTGCCTTTAAAGTAGTGAGGAAAATTTCAAGAAACTACTCCCCGCCAAGGCGGCTCGCTAACAGGCGCTTCACGCCTTTACTTTTTTCCTATATAAAAAATCATTCGAATTATTGAGATGCTACTCGCCTTCAAGATGGTGAGGAGAGTTTCAGTAAGTTCAGCTCGCTCAAAGAAAAAAAGCAGACATAGGGCCGAATTCAAGTGAAACACCATTGCAATCGCTTCGAGACGATCGCAAATTGCCATCGCTACTGGAAGTCGAATTACATTAGAATCGCATCTCGTAGCGATTGTAAAGCATCCAAATTTGGGAATTTGCGATTGCATTAGTGAGTTGCGATCGTCCGTGTTTCACTTGAATTCCTGCCATAGACACTCAGTTTTTAATATAAGTAGATGGCTTTTCAACAAATGAATGTTTCAAAATATTACCAGTAGCTAGCGATAAAAATTCTACGTAAGTGGCCCGCTTATGAGTTTCGTGTTTGATTTAGTGCCTTCATTCAAAATTCTCATTATCATTGTTATCACCGTTTCATAGCAACGACGGTTTGCAAGAATGGATTTCATATTTAATCATTTATTAGGCTTAATCGCTTTAAATTTGACTACTTATTAATTGATATCTTCGCTAATTAAAATCGTATAATTATATAAATTGAAACTAATGAAGCTTGAAAAATTACCTATCGATCGGTACCTGGTTCGACTTTCAGGTCATTGGCGTTCAGGAGAAAGAAGCGTGACATAGAAAGATAGTTAGAAAGAAAGATAGTTAGAAAGATAGTTAGAAAGAAAGATAGTTAGAAAGATACTCAGTTTTTAATATAAGTAGATTACTGTGGGAATATATTCCCCGTGAACTATAATTACAGAACTATTAACTTTACACCCAGGACTTATGTTACCTATATTCCTACGCGCAGAGAGACGCGGAGTAACGCGGTTTCAGTTGGCGGAAGATGATCGCGAAACGAAGATGGTCGTGAAGCGATGATGAAGATGTTATTGTTCTTGATGTATGTGTTTGTCCTGTAATTGTATGCTTTAATTTTAATTAAATGTTTACACAAAAGAATGTTATTTTGAAACTACCGAACATTCCTTGACAACCCGATACCCACATTATTATTATTATTATTAACTTGTACATTTATACACGTCGTCACAGTTTACTGATTTCGTAGCTTTAAATTTTCTACTATTTTTTTGTAACTCGAAATAATGTTGACCTTTTTTACCCGCCCAGAGTGACTGCGATTCATCTAGAATCTGCCGTGTTATTGAATGTAGAGACTTTGGTGGTTTAACTGTATATCCTTCCGAGTATAAAATTAAAATGTCTTTATCCGTTTTTAGCTTACTTTCCCAATACAAATAAAAGTAAGACGAAAAAAGTATTAAAAGTGGTTTAATGCATCTAAAAAATATCGCCAAGTCAAAAAAATATCGCCAAGTTAAAAAAATATCGCCAAGTTCGAAAAAAAAAAGCCAAAAAGAAATAAAAAGGTTAAATGAATATCAAAAAATTAAAAATTTGAAAGTTGGGTATTGAGATGGGGAATTTGTGTGTCGGTCGGTCTCCCCCCCCCCCCCTAATATCTTTTGAATGAACATTCCGATTTTGACAAACTTTTCTTTGTTGGAAAGATCTCGGCGAGTACAGCTCATTCCCATATTTGATTTTTCGATTTGAACAATTTTTGGTTCAACTTTGAACCGTTTAAACAACCTGTCGCGCGATGCTAACTTTTGAGTGAACATTCCGATTTTAACAAACTTTTTTTGTTGAAAAGATTGTACAGACGATTTTTTGTTGAAAATTCATTTGTTTTATTTTATTTATTATTATTATTATTATTATTATTATTTTTGGCAGACGATTTTTTTTGGTAACAAAAATTTTTCATTCACGAGGGCATTTTATTCTTTATTTATATTTAACAACTGGTAACGGATTAAAAGTGAAATTCGAGACATTTTATTAACGGACGAGTTTTTTTTCTTTTTTTTTTTCTTTGTTTGATAAAATGTGTTTTGATGCTCTTTGTACTTTTATTTATTTATTTTTTTTTTGTTTTGAAAATATTGAGGATTTTTTCTACGGAAGAACTGTAACAGTTACATTCTTTAAAAGGTGCGACAAAACTTTATTTATTCGTTTATTTACTTTTTACGTGTCTATTTCTGATGAGAGGGGTATATTTTGCCTTTAGAAATCAGCTTTAAGTGCTAAAAAGGTATGTTCGACATATTTTTCAGTCTCAGATAATCAAGAGAGTAATGATCAGATGCTAGAATGCCGATGTCGATATACGAGAAAGTAGGCTCGTTTAGTTCTTGACAGAACTTCTTGTTATATTTTAAAACTCTTTAAAATCGCAAGGGAAAAACAACAGTTCATTTGAATATACATTGAATGAAACAACAAATGCAATGGAAAATAAAACCCAATTTTAATGTTGCAGCAGAAGAAGCAAGCTACATGTATTATAATACCAGACAAAATGCAGACAGTGATAATAAGGACATTTAGTTACAAGTTCCTTAGTAAGACAGTGTATTTAGCTCAACGAAGTTAAATATTTTTTCTTTCTTTTGCTAATCTCCATTTATTCAGTTAGTAATGTTGGGCCTAATTTAAGCGGAATATTAATACTTTCATTTTCTGGAATATTTTGCATGAATAACCCTTTGGTGAAAAAGATATCACTGACTTTAGAAACTCAAGCAGAACAAAACAAATCATCCAGTTTGCGCCCCATTTAGTTGAATAGCTCAGTGTATTAGTTAGTGGCATAGTGGATAAGTTTGTACCCTTGCTACTGTGGTTGGGTATTAAAACAGCACGAAATGAAAAAAAAAAAAAAAGAGTATAATCTTTCCTATTTCCAATTGCAAGTGCACAAGAGTGCAATATTACAAACATAGTATGCCACCTTATGTAGAATCTATATATATTGTAACGAGTCCGTAGCACCTTCAACTTTCTTCAAATGAGCATTCCAATCTTGAGGAAGTAACTATAAATTTATTTACAAGTATTTACACTATTTACAATATGAGCAGGAAACAATTGCTAAACATCCAGCAATTAGGTAGCAAAACAGTACACTGTACTCTCAACAGTAACTCAGCACCACGTATCAAACGTGAACAGTAATTAAGCAATTACAAAAGTAAAACAACCATTCGCCAAGCGAACGAAAACGAGTCACCAGATCAAATCTGAAAACAACTGACTGACTAAAAACTGTGTTCAAGGCTATTTATACACGGAAAGAAATTACGCCAATAATCTCGAAAAATCCGGAGCATTCTGTTTCATTCATAACTTTAAACAATTCATTCAAGAAAACGCTAGAAATAAAAAGAAAAACACCACTCCGAGCGAAAATGTCTTCACGCTTATTAAAGTTAGGGCAAGTGTAAAAACTACAAAGTCTTACGGGGCCGGTATACAAGTGATAAAAGTGATATCTTCAGATACTTTTGCAACATGACGTCAGATAAAACCAAAACTAATGAAAATGATGCAAGGCAGGAAAAACAACAACTATTTACAAGATTTGTAACATTGCCCCCTTCCCAAGGACTGCACGTCCCGGGCAGTACAATCCCCAGAAAGGAAGCAAGGGAAAACTTACAGATACACACATTACATGATGACCAATCATAAACATGATAAACAATAACAATGAGAACATGAAAGAAATAATAACATTGATAAAGTAATATTACAAACAATTAAAGGCAAAAGTTATTTACAAAATTTACAAACAAATTACCATGGTAGCTTTAGATTTACGTTACGAACTATGGCCATAGTATGGGGCTAGCCGATCATAATGGACAACCCTAGGTTTTGAGTGTGATGACTTCTGGATCCTCACTACGACGTCGTTCAGCCGGTGGAGAACTGTGTAAGGTCCATCCCAATGCGACTGCAATTTAGGTGACAGACCTTTACGTCGGATGGGATTCCATAGCCATACTTTGTCACCTTCTTGAAAGTCATGGCCAGTGGACCTTGTGTCGTATCGGGTCTTCATTTTCTCCGTCGCGATGTTGATTCGCTCCCGTGCGAAGTGATGAACGTCCTCCAACCGGGCCTGGAGATCCTGGACGTACTCCTCAGGCGATGAAGGCGCATCTGGAGGGAGACCGAAGACGAGATCACAAGGTAGCCGAAGCTCTCGGCCGAAGAGCATCTGTGATGGGGAATATCCGGTGGTCTCGTGGACAGCACTGCGGTAGGCCAGCAGGAACAGAGGAAGTTTCTTGTCCCAATCCTGTTGATTTTTGGAGACCATAAGCGAGAGATTATTAAGGATTGTCCTGTTGAATCTCTCCACCATGCCGTCCGATTGTGGGTGTAGTGGTGTCGTTCGAGTTTTCTCAATTTTGAGGATTTTACATAGGCCCTTAAACACAGCAGAGATGAAGTTCCTTCCCTGGTCAGAATGGATCTGCAAAGGTGTCCCATATCTCGAGATCCAATGCTGGACTAGAGTCTCTGCTACAGTGGTAGCTTCTTGATCCGGAATGGAATATGCTTCGGGCCATTTGGTGAAATAGTCAATGGCAACGAGGATGTATTTGTTCCCATTAGTAGTTTTCGGTAGAGGACCAAGAATGTCGATCCCAATTCGTTCGAAAGGAGCTCCTACGTTGTAAAGATGTAGCTTCCCGCGGCTTCTTCTCTTCGGTCCTTTACGGGCAGCACAGGCGTCACAAGAATGACACCACTTCTCCACGTCATCCTTCGCCTTGCTCCAGAAGAAGCGCTCTCGAACCTTGTGGAGGGTTTTCAGGATACCAAAGTGTCCTCCAGTCGGACAACTGTGCAATTCCTTTAGAACGTCTGGAATTCTTGATCTGGGAAGGAGTAACTGCCATTTGAATGCTTTACCATCGTCAGATTCCCATTTCCGATACAGGACGCCATTCCGCAACTGGAGAGATTTCCATAGAGCCCAGTATCTTTTCGTTGCAGGACTGTAGATAGAAACGTCTTGCCAACTAGGTCGCCAACTGTCCTTTTCCATTAACTCTATGATAGGCTTTAGGTCTGGGTCTTCAAGCTGATCTTTTCTTACTTGGTCGTCACTCCATGGATCAGGATCTGAAGATGATGAAGTAGCAGTAACTTGACAGGCAGTAGGGATTGTCGTCCCGTACTGTTTCTCTATTCGGGAGCAATAATCGCAGTTCTCGGAACAAGGTCTTCTTGAAAATGCGTCAGCATTACCGTGTGACAAACCTTTTCGGTGCTTAATCTCGATGTCATATTCCTGGAGCCGCTGTATCCACCTGGCTACCTGGCCCTCTGGATTCTTGAAATTCAACAGCCAAGTTAAAGAGGCATGATCAGTCCGGAGCAGGAATTTACGGCCGTAGAGATAATGATGGAAATGTTCTACAGCTTTAACTATGGCGAGCAATTCCTTTCTCGTGACACAATAATTTCGCTCCGACTTGGATAAGCATTTGCTCCAGTAAGCACCATAAAATTCCGAAGTCAAAAAGCCCTCAGGAAGAGAAGTCCAAGTTCGCAGATAATTCCAAGAAAGTCCTTGAAGATGCCCCACGTTGGGCGCCAAAATTGTAACGAGTCCGTAGCACCTTCAACTTTCTTCAAATGAGCATTCCAATCTTGAGGAAGTAACTATAAATTTATTTACAAGTATTTACACTATTTACAATATGAGCAGGAAACAATTGCTAAACATCCAGCAATTAGGTAGCAAAACAGTACACTGTACTCTCAACAGTAACTCAGCACCACGTATCAAACGTGAACAGTAATTAAGCAATTACAAAAGTAAAACAACCATTCGCCAAGCGAACGAAAACGAGTCACCAGATCAAATCTGAAAACAACTGACTGACTAAAAACTGTGTTCAAGGCTATTTATACACGGAAAGAAATTACGCCAATAATCTCGAAAAATCCGGAGCATTCTGTTTCATTCATAACTTTAAACAATTCATTCAAGAAAACGCTAGAAATAAAAAGAAAAACACCACTCCGAGCGAAAATGTCTTCACGCTTAGTAAAGTTAGGGCAAGTGTAAAAACTACAAAGTCTTACGGGGCCGGTATACAAGTGATAAAAGTGATATCTTCAGATACTTTTGCAACATGACGTCAGATAAAACCAAAACTAATGAAAATGATGCAAGGCAGGAAAAACAACAACTATTTACAAGATTTGTAACAATATAAAAATGACGGTGTTAGTTCGTTTGTAACCGCTGGCCAGAAGCCCCCACAGCACCTGAAGACCTGAAACTTGGTACAAAATTCGAACGTACCCTGCCCTCGTGCACCTCGATGCCAAAATTCTGAATTTTAAATTAGTTCTTTTTTAATTAATTAATTTAGGTATATTTCGCCTAATTAAGGGGCAAAATATTTCCCCACCACTTAACGTTATATATCGTTGGAAAGGAGGTTTTTTCTAAAAAAGAAAAGTTTTATCACGTTTCTATCCGATAATTAGAACGTTAGATATTAATTATTCCAATTTGCTCAGTTTCCAAGGCTTAGCTAGATGCTTTAAAATATAACACTAGATCCATTTTCTGGACAAACTATTGTTTTGCCACTGAAGTTACACGGTGGATTAAATTTGATTGTCGAAAAACATCAACGATCAATGGAAATTGTTTACAATTACATTTTACTACCCAGATTTTAGCGAATTATACTAAAAACAGCAGGGAACTGTTTCTCCATTACGTTAATTCAAATACTTAAGTGTTTTATTTGTCAACATTGTGTTTTGCGGTTGCAGTTAAAAAGTACAAGCCGTTCTGAAGTAAAAATTTTGATTTATTTTTTTTTTTAATTACTTTTGCGTTATTTAGAACCTAATAATCAAATATTTTCAGTGTCATTTTTTTCTTTTTGGGTTTATTTCCGGTCATAAACTTGATTACTCATAGATTTCAAAAAATAAGATAAAAAAACAATTTATTTGAAATTCTGAGAAATTGACTTTTAAATTGGCAACATCACATCGAAGTAGCTCCGCTATTTAGGCATAGCACTTGGCAGAGTATTGAACTGTAGCTGATTTGAAAATTCCATGTTAAATGTTAATGGTTGAACAGAAAAGTTCGATAAACAGCAGAGTTGATTTAATTTTTGGGTGGGGCCTAGAAGTAGCCCACCTCTTACGACTTTTAAAAATCCCGGTTGAAAATCTTGGTTTCTGGAACAAATTGGTTTTGCATTAAGTAAAAATTGCCAACTAAGCGAGATTTTAAAATGTTGCCAAGAGGTCACCTATTCTAGGATTTTAAATATGTTTTATTCTTTACTAGCGGTACCCGCACGGCTTTGCCCGTGGTATAAAATTAAAAGTTCATTTGTAAAATAATTGATATAGCAGAAAAATGCTCTATTTTAGTTTTGTTCAACTATAATTCCTTCAAAGTGATATAAAGATCTGATATGGACCCCACACTACTTAATTTTACGTGTAAATTTCTTAGTAGATGCCTTAAGTGCTAAAATAGTGCTTGGAGTGCGCAAGATAACAATTCAAATATTTGTATCCCTAGTTTGCTACGAAACAATGGAAAAAAATGTTTTACAATGATTAATCTCCTAAATATCGTCGATTTTAACATCATTCAGTGGATTTTTCGCAAAATATCGCCAACAGCGCCAAATTGAACCTAAATCAAAAAAAAAAATCGCCAATTTGGCGTCAAATACTTGGCGATCAAAAGCTTGGCGATATATCGCCAAGTGGTCGCGCCAATTCATATCACTTTTGTTAACCAATTCATATCACCTTGCATTGAAAACACTGATTTACCCGATAAATGGGGTAAAACACCCCCTTGGAACATTCGAATGCAACCCCAAGGGAGATGGACAAATATAAGCCAAAAGAGAAAATAAGAACAATTTTGTTGATAACAGGAACCAACAGAAATCTTACAAAAGTTTAAAAGAAGAAGAAAGTTTTCTTTCCTAGCTTAAAAAACAAAACAATACATTTTCCGAAATGAAACACTTTAAAAAAACGATGCAATATCGCAATTGATACGATATTTCGTTAATGTGTGCTTTAGGTACCCTTTTCTCGCTAAATGAACGATAGGCGCGCCAAGCGTGGTAACCCTAGCTATTTTGCGTAGTTGACTTCTTGAAAACGCGCCAAGCAGGGTCCCAAAGCATCTTCACCGGGAAAAAGACAGGGTTGCCAGAGAATTGGAGCAAAAAAATACTACGCCTCCTCTAAAGAAAAAAATATTACAAAATACTACTGTTATCAAACGTTGCCAAAATCAATGTTGCTGAAATGCGAAATCTATGAAAATGAAAAAAAAATCCGCCAAATCTTTTAATTAAGTCATTAGTATATTGGAAATAGGGTTGCGAGAAAAATACTACGCTCTTTATTTGGGCCGAAAAAATACTACCCGTAGAATCAAAAATACTACGTCTGGCCGTAGCCTACGAAGATTGACGCTGGCAACCCTGGAAAAAGAACGAAACAAAAATAAGTGTGAACACGTAACCATAGTAACAACATGAAAAGTTGATTTTCGTTGATAAAATAATTCATTTTATCTCTCTTTTCAAACAAATTTTATTCTAGAGCTCAACCATTTTAGAATCGTTTGGCTTGCTTTACTGAAGGTAAGCCTTGAATTTCGGGATTCTAAAAACAATTGTTACAGCTCTCCTGATGATCGTAGAAACTTCGAAAAAACTTCATTTTGTGCAGAAAATTCCAAGCTTTCGAATGACATAAGACTTGAAAATGTGTGTGAAATATTTCTTCCCTATTTTATCGAATTTCCGCTAAGAATTCGAATAGAAAAAGAACGAAATGGAATTTTCGAAAAATCGCTTCGAGGTGCAAAACTACATGCTACAAACTAATTTGGTACCAAGTGGCATGAAAATCGACCGAACGGTTTTGGCGCTACGCGCGTAACAGACAGACAGACAGAAGGAAAGACAGAAAGAAAGAGAGACAAACTTTCAGCTTTATTATTAGTAGAGAAAAGCTACTTTTGGTAGACTTACGGTAACCGGGTTACGTTGGCGTCAATCAGCTATGTTGTAGGATTACTAAAATCAAAAAATATTTTTCCGCCTGTAAGAAGGCAGCGGGTTTCCAGAATGAAATACTAATCGCCGAGACCAGGTTGCTGCAATTCTATCCTACTTTTAATGTTTTCGGTAGTTTAATGCCTTTCTGATTTATTTGGCGACATGTGTAAACTCCAACTTTTACTGGAATTTAAATTGCTGTGAAGCAAGTTTGAATAAAAGAAAATAACTATTTTACTCCAGAGTGTTCGTCACATTTTTAATTTGTTCAAGGGCTTTTGCATTTATTGCACGGGCAGCGCCGTGCGGGTACTACTAGTATATCATAAACCACCCGAAGTAGCAGCAAAGGGCTAGTTTGTATAAATATTTTGAAGCTTAATTTCATTGGTTTCTTTCCTATTCTTTTTTCCCCATTATAATACTTATCTAATGGACTAGTCTGCCGTGGGCAGGTAAAGGGCAGTAACTGCAAATTTTTCGATTTTCATTTTTTTGCATTTTTGAAATCTATGTTACATTAGTTTTATGGTACAAGCATCTTTTTACTTTCTTCTATATCTAATATATAGAAGAAAGTATTGGTTTCGTGAAAATTTTCGAATGTCGAATTTTGACGGATTTGCACGTTTTGAGGTGCGCTGAGTCCATTTCGACCATTTTTGGAAAATGTCTGTCTGTGTGTGTGTGTGTGTGTGTGTGTGTCTGTGTGTGAGTCTGTATGTGTGTGACCAGTTTTTGTGGCCGCGCTAGAGCAAAAACTACTGCATGAAATCGAACAAAAATTTTTGCACATATGTACCACCATGTGAACTAGTGCACCTGACTTTGTTTAGCGAATTCCTCCAAGGGGGGTGGAGCAATCGCACGTGTTCTGCGCGGGAGTGAGTGCTATATCTCAGAAAGTAACCGGCGGAATCAAACGAAAATTGGTCCATAAGTAGACCCTACTGAGTACAGGTGCTGATTCAATTTGTTTGTCAATATCTCCAAGGGGGGTGGAGCAATCGCACGTGTTCTGCGCGGGGGTGATTGCTATATCTCAGGAAGTAACCGGCGGAATCAAACGAAAATTGGTCCATAGGTAGACCCTACTGAGTACAGGTGCTGATTCAATTTGTTTGTCAATATCTCCAAGGGGGGTGGAGCAATCGCACGTGTTCTGCGCGGTGGTGACTGCTATATCTCAGGAAGTAACCGGCGGAATCAAACGAAAATTGGTCCATAGGTAGACCCTATTGAGTACAAGTGCTGATTCAATTTGTGTGTCAATATCTCAAAGGGGGGTGGAGCAATCAAAAGTGCTTATTTTGTCATTGCACCTACTGTATCTCGGGAAATATTGCTGCGATTTGAATGAAATTTGGAATAACACTAACCCAATATGGAAGCAAGCATCGATTAAATTTTGGCGCCAATCGCCCCAGGGGGAGGGTGGGGTGATTTTTGCGCTTAGTCAACAATGCGAAAAATTAATTCATTAAAAAATTGCTTTCACGCTATTTAATTATCAAAACAGCTGAAAACTTTCAATGATTTGCAATTTTTAACTGTTGCCAATTTCTTTTTACTAACAAATAAAATGTTTGCAATTTATCTAAACAAGGCTTTTGCAATGATTTCCAATTTCGCTCATTGATTCTGCATTTGCAGGGTTATTACGATAATTGGGAAATTGGAGCTGTCTCCAATTACTCGGCCGAGTACGTATTTTATTTTGTAACCGGAATTCATAAGATAGATATAGAAGAAAGTTTCGTGACGGCCACGACAGCTAGTTTTGGTTTCCGATGAAAAAAAACTGTTTTTTAACCAATGGTAATTAGCAGTAACTGCATTTTTCGTTGCTGTGGGCAGGTAAACGGCAGTATCTGCATGTCTGCAGGATGAACATAATATGAATCGCTGTGCAAAACTTGCATCAAGCCGCAAAAACCATTTTCCATTATACTTAAACTAAGCGAAAGTAGGGGTGCCCTAATGGGAGGTCACGGGAGGTCATTGGTTGCACTTGAATGTTCCCAAGGGGGTGTTTTATTCCTTTTGAGGGCGAATAAGTTAATATCAATGCAAACTTAAGTGATATAAATTGGCGTTACCAGATGGCGATATATCGCCAAGCTTTTGGTCGCCAAGTGCTTGTCGCCAACTTGGTGACACATCGCCAAATTGGCGACAAATTTGGCGAAAAAAATTATTTTATGAGTTTGGGTTCAATTTAGCGCTATTGGCGGTATTTTGCGAAAAATCCACTGAATTATGGTAAAATCGGCGATATTTAGAAAATGAATTGTTGTAAATCATTTTTTGCTTTGTTTCGTGGTACATTTGGGACGTAAATGTTTGAATTGTTATCTTGCTCATTCCAAGCATTATTTTAACATTTAAGGCTACAGTGGACTTTTTATGGATTTTTTTTTCTAAACATAGTTACATTGATGTTACTTTCCTAAAATGTTCTTATTTAGATGGTATGTGAATAAAAATAAAAAATAAATAAATATTTTCACATGTTTAGAGAAATGCAGCAATTTTAGAGAAATTTATTAATAAAAATTAACTAAGTTTAATACGCTCCATGCGTCAAAATATTAAACGAATATTCTAAAAATATTTTTTTTCCACATCTACCTTTGATATTGAACAGATTGTAGGAAAAAAAATTTCACTTTTTTTGTCCGACATCAAAATAACGACAAAAATTAGTGTTTTCATCACAATTTTTGAAAAAAGTTACGGAAACGGGTTAATTTCAAGTTTATATCAGTTACAACATGGCTTTGGTCCAAGTTGCTAAAAATCTGTTTCCAACAGTTTACAGATGATGCATTGGGATACACAGAAAAAAAGTTTTATTATCATACGTAAATTATTTTGACGCATGGAACATTTCGAAGTTTTAATAAGCAGTAAAGTATTTGTTCCGAGAAAAACTCATTTTTAGTTTTAAAGAGCAATTTCAGCCATAACTCAAGAAAAAAAGATCGAATCGAGAAAATTCCTTTTGTACTGAATAAAGCTATTTTCAGAGCATAAAAATAGAACAAAAACAGAAAACCCATATTTTGAAGGATTTTCGCCGTTTTCAAAGTCCACTGTAGCCTTAAGGCATCTACTAAAAAAATTTACACGTAAAAGGAAGTAGTGTGGGGTCCGTACCAGATTTTTTTCTCTCAAATAAAGTTTCTCTCCACTAGCAGACAATATGTTTCACGATTTCAAAGATACACAAACCAAACTTGGCAGACGACAGACAAAAATGCAGCAATGAAATGATTTTATTTACATTGTTTTGTTTTCTTTTAATTACAGTTGCTTTCATACTAACAGACGATAGTTTTTGCAGTTTGATCGCTAGCTGTTGCATTTTTAATAGAACTATTAAAAAAAACGTCAGCACAACAAGCATTTCAAGCGCTCTTTTGCTCAAAGTGATTTCTTGTTTTGATGCAAAGTACAAAGCATTAACTGATTTGTACTAATTTTAAAACATCTGGTGTGCACGCCACACTACTTCCTAGTACGTTTAAATTCCATAATAAATGCTTCAAGTGTTAAAATAGTGCATTAGAGTATGCAAGATAACAATTCAAACATTTACACCCCCAGTTTGTCACGAATCAATGCAAAATAATGTTTTACAACGATTTATTTTCTAAATATCGCCGATTTTAACATGATTCAGTAAATTTTTTTACAAAATGTGCCCAATAGCGCCAAACTGAATCCAAATCATTTTTTCGCCAAATTTGTCGCCAACTTGGCGGCAAACACTTGGCGACCAAAAGTTTGGCGATATATCGCCAAGTGGTTGCACCAAATCATATCACTCAATCTACATTAAAATTAACATTGATTTACCCCACAAAGGGGTAAAAGACCCCCTTGGGACCATTCGAATGCAACCACAAGGGGAGGTGCACAACGACCACCCTCAGAGCCTACATACCAAACTGGAAGCTTCTACGGCATATAGTTTTTGAGTTATGCGACATACATACATACATACAAACATACATACATACGCACATGCATACGTACATACAGACGTCACGAGAAAATTCGTAGTAATAAACTGAGGTATGGTCGAAAAGGATATTTCGGCTGTTTATATGTTAGTAGGTACATATGCATGTGCTGATAGGTCAAAAAAACTACTCAATATTCATTCGGGGGTGAGCAAAATCAAAATTTAGACTGAATTTTGAGTGAAATTTTCCTTGTGATCACAATACTTCCTTTACTAAGTAAAAGGAAGTAAAAATGAAGAATCATCAAGTTTTGCTTCATATTTTGCATAATACAATACAGTTTATTATATTTTTTAATTATATTTCGCGTTCGTTTATATTAAATCTATATCAAGTGGATACACTGTATTTATGTATATTTTTAAATAAAACATATCATTCACAATGCAATAATATATTTCGTAATAACATATCTACTACGCATGTTGTCGAATATGAAAAAAATTGGACATTTAGTAGCATACTGTGCAGTTACTGCCGACTGCCAGTCAATTCCGCATGACAATTAGAGAGAAAAAGGCAGGTAAACGGCAGTATCTGCTTTACCTCTCTCTGCGCTTGCAAAATCAAAATTCAATCGATTACCCAAAAAATATATCGGTATAAACATAAAGTATCGCCTATGTTCGAAGTTGAATGTTTTATTGATCTTTGTGGGAAATCAAAAACGCGTTTCTTCAATTATCTCGAAAACTCATTTTTGTAGATACTGCCGTTTACCTGCCCACGGCAGTAGTGACTATAATATGTACTTTTAACTAGGAAAGACTCTTCGGTGTATTTTCTTAAGGCTCATTAGTGTAATAAAGTACCAAATTACTAATTAATATTTCTTATTCTGCCTTAATATTTTATTTCACATTAAATTACACGCTAATGAACTAAATTTTCTTTTTTTGGACTTTTGGAAAATAAAATAATTTATATAATATTATTAGTGATAAAATATAATTTTCGTGTTCCGGTATTGGTGTCTTGTTTGAAGACGGTCAATAATGTTTATGCATTGCCTAAAATTATTATTTTATTTCGTGTTGCTGTAAAAGATCTATCTCGTCATCCAAGGAATTCTTATTTAGGAAATGATTATATTTTCTTTTCAGAGTCTGAAATTTTGTATCAAAAGATTTCATCATACATTTTAGTAATCGTAAAAATATATTAGCAATTCAAAAGTGTCTTAATTTGTATCAATAGCAGTTCCTCTGTATGTGAACATGGGTACGTGATCATTTCAGGAAAAAAAAGTTTATTAAAAATACGAACAAAATACACTTGAAGATGAATGTTTGTTAACTTCTTAGAAGAGTGTCCTTTTTAGTTTCACTTTAATACTTTAATTCGTAGCAAAATCGTTGTTAGCTGCAAAAACTTCTTGATTTTTCTTAGCACGTACGAGAGAAGGAATACGGTTGAGAAACAGCTAAAAGGAGCAGAAATTCTGGAAAAAGAAAAAGGGAAACAGCACCACAATCTACTCGTATATCTCCTCGCACATTTTCAGCCTGCTCCGGAGAACAAAATGTCGCTGTATTTGTTTTTATCAAAATCTCTAGCTTTTTGCCCTCAGCTTTTCACCGCTCTCGTTATGCTTGCGTGTAGCTTTATGTATAGTTATACTGTGCAGAATATATGGTGTAAATTACTTTTTTTTTGACTCATTTTCTTTCTTAAAAAAAAAAAAAACTGAAAAGACTCTCAACCGCTGTTTTATTTTCGCTAATGACGTACCAAGTGGACAAGTTGGTCTAAGTAAGATAGGCGGCTCGCATTTTGGATTGGATTTTTCATTGTTGTAGAGCTAGGGTTACCAGAGATCCAAAAAGGCTTATGCATCATCCATGTCTTTCACCGAAGTTTCTTCATTTATGACGTCATGCCAAACCTCGCTTTGTTCTAGGAATCGGACTTTCAAATATATATATATATATATATATAAATTAGCTGTTGGGAAAATGAAAGTATTTTCTTGGCGCATGTTTGTTTTTTGTTTTTCATTTTATGCTATCGATATTGGTGACTAAAAAAGCACTTTTGATTGAAAGAGACTCCCCCTTTCGGTCGACTTACCATAAATTTTAGGAAAACATGTATTGGCTTTAGGTGTTTTACTTCATGGCGTAAACGTCGTTAAAACATTATCTGTTTTTTACGAGCACAGTGAGTACAGCAAAGAGAGACTATTCACTCATGTTAAGTGACGTCGTGTCTATATACCGATAATTTCCACGTTGAGTGGACTTAACAGTTCCTACTGACTTGATCCTCAGTGGCTTGAAACTGACCCTGTGAAATTAGTCAGATTTAGGCTTTGATGTAAGTAAATTTGATAAAGGAAAACAATTAAATAACAATTGAGTTTTGACATCTTAAATTCAAGTCATGTTTTTCGCAATGACGAACTGCGTATGCGGCCGTGCTAAGCGCAAAAGCGGTATCTGCAGGCGATCTCAAACTGAGATATTACTCTTTAAATTTTTGCCCTACTATGTATTTGATTCAGATTAAACTTTTTCAGATTTTTTTTTTTCAAAATAGTTCACGTTCTCAAATGACCATATAGTTCTGTATATAGGTAAAATGCGCCACAAAGTGCCACCTGGTGACAATAACTTAATTTTGTCAATAAGTGCAGATACGACATTTGTGCTCAGCAAGGCTGTGTGTGTGTGTGTGTGTGTGTGTGTGTGTGTGTGTGTGTGTGTAGCTGTACCGCCTGAAGGAGAGGGGGTTGTACAAGTAAGAGCATGGGGGCAGGCTGAGCAGCTCTGTGTCCACCATCTTGAACGCGCCATGTTAGCAGAGCAGGGTGTTGAGCAACGTTGGTAGACGGCCAATTTGAAAGAGGGACTACAAGACGCTTGAATTCCTTAAAGAAAACATATAGCAATTTTTGATTGCGAAAGAAAGCATTAAAATAGTACGTAACTTAATTTTTGAAATTATAATCCGAATTTAAGTGTTGTATTGTTTTAAAATAAGTTACAGATGCGTCACTTTTAGAATGGGTTCGAAGGAGGAATTATGGCTCAGCATTTACACTTAATAAGCAGTGACGCGAACGCAATAAAATCCGCAAATAAATTATGACTTTAAACTTCAAATTACAGGAACCGTACAGGAACGTATCTTTAAGCATATCCTTACTTGATACCGTTAGCACTAAAACGCAGCTACCAGAAAATTTTATCACCAATAAACGGAAAAAACACTTTTAAAATTGAAATTCAAAAATTGGAAAATTCATTGAAAGACAATCAATATATCATTATGAAAGTCATATTCTTAAAAAAAATTCCATGCATAAGAAACTTAGCAATGATTTATTGTTTACAGGCTGTCAGAAAAATAAACTGAAGTGTAATAAATATTGATCAAAAACTCATTACGGAACTCTATCAATTTCTGACCTATTAAAAAAAGAATGGTCGAGAGTGTATAGAAAATTAAATAAACGATGGACATTGGCTTATCCCATTTTCGTATTTGGTTTTGTGTTAAGTATTTTCGAATACCCCGTCAGTCTCAAAATGGATGGATTATCAATACTCTGCTAGAAATATTCCTTTCTTAACTGTTTTTAATTCAAAACCCGTCGTGATGCCCCAAATTATTAATGAAAATATTTATACAAGTAATATGTAAGACACTAGTCATTCTTGTGCTTTTTATTTTTACCCCTCTTTAAAAAAAAATAATTAAAATATAATTATTTTTTTAATTATTATTTTTTTTAATTATTATTTTTTTAATACTATTTATTTCTTTTTTTAAATTATAACTATTATTTGTTTCGATATAAACTTTTCAAAAGTACTAATTATGAGCAGAATGAAAGCGCTTTTTCCTTTCCAGACATTCCAAACATACACACACACACACCCAAAAATAAATAAATAAATAATAAAGTAATAATTAAAATTTAAAAAAATAGTAAATAATTTGATTTAAAAAATAAATAAATAAATAACTTGAATAAATAAATAAATTAGTTTAAAAAATCCCCCCCCCCAAAAAAAAAAAAAAAAAAAAATTTTTTTTTTTTTTTTTTTTGATGGCGCAACTTGCGCTATAATTCCCCCCTGTGAGCACCCCTGCTTCAGATTATAATTAATTTCCATCTAATTTGTTTGAAAAAACCTAGAAATATTTTAAATTTGTCATTTTATAATCTTTTGATTTGTAAAATTAAATTAATTTTTTTAATTAAAATTTCGGTTTGTCAAAGTGAAACCTTCCATCCCACTTTTTCTCAATTTGCTTTCACAATTTGAAAAAAAAAAATCTGATTTTTAACGTTAATTTATATTTAAATTACATTTAACGTTAAAATATTTCTGTCAAATAACACCACCTGCGCAAAGTAAAAATTCCACCTCTTAATTTCCACGCAATTATTTTACAGACTTACTTATTTTAGTTTGAATGCATTACGTACACAATTTATTGCGTCGGAAACATTATTCTGACATAACTGATAAAACAAGAAGAGAAGTTATACGAGATTACATTCGTCGACTTCAGGGTAATAAGAAGAAAATAATAATTTCGCCGGAAGCGTAAAGCTGAAGATAATTGCAATTTCAGGTCCTCTTGGGAGAAAATAGCAGAATATCCACTTTTTCGAAATTAAAGCTCCTTCCTGAGATTCAGCTGATATTTTTTGAAGTGTGAATGCTGGGGATGTTTTTGATTTTGTTCACCGACAAAGGATTGCGATTACACAATACTTTTTGCAGAACATCATTTAGATAGAAACGCATTTTTTAAAATGTTTTAATGTTTATCAAAAAAAAAAAGCAGTTTTTATCATCTTACACATTATTTCTCTAGCATTTGAGTTTATCATATGTTAAAATAACTTTGACATAGATAACAATTTATTTGAAATGGACTTAATCTTATAGGGTCAGGCGGGGTAAAATAGATCAAAAAAAGAGAGAGAGTTTTACAACAAACAAATATAATGATTCAACCAGTAAATAAAATGCTCAGGACATGCAAATGTATATGCCTCACTACATTTAAAGTGACTGACTCTGAAAAAACAAAATATTGATACTGGTAAACAAGTTATAATATGTGGTGTCAATGACTTGCTTTGCCCCATTGGAAAGGACAAAACAGGTCAGGCTTTAGAAGTTGTAATTTAACAAATTATTAAATAGTATTTTTGTACATTTCTAGAAAGTAATATTGACCACTTGATTCATATCACGTACTGATCACTCTTAGAAGGGGTCCGACATCGATTTTTAGAATTTAAAGCATCAATGGTATTGATACATCGACCAAAATACATCAATGTTTCCAAACACCGATCTTTTTTTTTCGATATATATCATACAAATTTGAATGTATAGTAGCCCCTCATTACATCTCTCATTCGTGTGTATCGTGTTTTTCTTTTTTATCTCTAAAAAACATTGACTATGAGACATCAATGGTAATTGTAGGAACCTCTTTCCTATGAGACTTATACTGCAATTACTGATTAACAATTCAGCTTTTTACAGAGTATTTTTACGAAGCTTTTTTCTTCTGACACATAAAAACATCGACATCGAAAAAAATATCAATCATAAAACAACGGCATTTAAAAGATATCCATCGTAAAACATTGATGATGGTTACAGAAAACGTTTTCTAATGAGCCACTACTTATTGACGTTGTAACATTTTTCCACATATTTTTATAAAATTTTCTTATTGAAATGTAAAACAGCGATATCGAAAAAAATAGACGAAGGCAAACTATTCATGTTTAAAAAAACATCGATAGCAATCATAGGAAACTTTATGCAATGAGTAAATACTGCAACTAATACTGATTAACGATATAAATTTTTAAGTAAATATAACTATCGCATATTTTAACGAATTCTTTTTGCTAAAATATAAAACATCGACTTCGAAAAAATATGAAATATCATCGATGTTGGAAAAACAGCTGCCGTAAAACATCGATGGTAAAAACATCGATGCTTTGACAGAAACATCGATGTCACACCTCTATCTCGTATCGATACATCAAATTTCAAAACATCAACTCTCTCAGCAAAAAAAAATTACTTTCACTTATTTTTTAAATCTGCTTTTTCATTATTCTGCATTGTAGGAAAGAATGATGCATATAGAATAGACTTCTCTGACGTTTTTTTAAAAAAATTCAAATCGTATCCACTTTCAAACTTCTAAAGGTTGGCCACCATCAAAGCACTTTGAATTAATTGCAATTTTCTTCCAATGAAAATGTTTCTTTTTTATTTATTTCTTCATTTACTTATTTAATTACGTGCGTGTGTGATTTTTTAGAGACAGTTTTTATTGATTTATTGTCTTTTTAGATTTTTCTATGTGCAACATTTCCAAAATTATCTTGCTTGTTAAAATTTCGCCAGTTTCATTCTTCATACGTGTTATTTTCTCTTGTTCTTCCTTCCAGAGCTTCTGTACTTTAGGTTATTAGCGTGCTTATAATAGAAACACTTACATGCTTAAAAAGAGAACACATACTTAAATCGCCTTGTTCCAATATTTAAAAAAAAAAAAAAAAACAGTATTATTTGTTCTCGAGGTTTTAGATGGTGATGCAATTCCTTCAACTGCGTTACATAAAATCAGGTCTATAGTATGTTTTTTTTTTTTTAAAGATTCGATTACCAAAAGGCTTTTTTTTTTTTTTGTTTTGGAGAAATTAATCTACCTTTGCTAACTGCAAACAAAATTTTCCGAAGGAAGTTCTTCGAACAAAAACTGTGTTCCTAAATATTGGATTTTTTGATTAAATTTTTTTTGCATTTATTAATCTATCAAAATGATGTTAAAGCAATGTATTGTTTTTTTTTAATTAGTGCACACATAAATGAAAACAACAAAGGATTTTGAAAGCAAAAAGTATAATTTGCCGAATAATAGATGTTGAGCCTAACCTGATGTGACAAATGACTTCTTTTACCCGGCACATGTTTCGTAGCCTGATAAATCATTTTTTGCTATTTTTTCTTAAACAGAGGAAATTTTCATCGCAAGTGTGCTCTAAGTAGTAGGTAAAAAACTAGTGTGCACTTCCTTTTAATTTTCTTGAAATTAAAAGTTTTTATAATGAATATATTCAAGCTTCTATTAAGGAAAATGTTAAATCGCTAACATAAGTGACTTGCTTTGAGTTGAAGATTTTTGAACATTAAATGATACCTGATGTCAATAATACACACACTTAGCGGAATCTGAAAAATATCATTTGCATATTTTTTTATAGATTTTTTTAAAGCGGACCTACTTTATCCCACCTGAGCCACATACTATTTCTCTAGCCTGTTTTCGGCTATTCTATTAATGCTATGTTTTATTCATTCGTGTTTATTCTTATAATCACTTTCATTTATTCATTTCATCAAAGAAAATGAATAAGCATTTCATTTGAATGAAATGTTTATTCATTTCATTTTTTAGTTTACTCACAACAACTAGACTACATCCACGTAGGGTCACGTTGAAACATCTCGAAAAAAAAATTAAAAAATTTAAAACACGTGAAAAATGTGAACAAAAGTTTTGAAGTCATTTTGATAGGAAAAGAGACATAGCTTTACATAAAATTTTATTTTATTATTTGATATTAGTGCCAAGCATTTAAAAAATCAAATGTAAAAATTGTATCAACTCTAACTAGTCTCCACTAAGCATACAGTACACTTCCGATTACCCGCGGAATTGAGCGGCACGTTTATCGCGGATAACGATAATCGTGGACAATCCGAAAAAGGCATAAAATAAGGGATGACGAAGATAAAAAATGTCTTTTGCTTCAAAATAATTGCATTACACTTAAAATGTGATACGAACAAACAGTGACGATAGTTACACTATAAAAAATTATTTTTATTTGAGGTTCTCAAGCATATATAAAATCTATACAGAAATGATACTTACGATAACGGCCAAGTTAAAATTTTTATTGGATGAAGTATATACTACGTACGCTCTTTCGTAAGAAATTTCAGAAAAATAAATTCAGAAAATGAAAAAAAATCAATTATGTTTGTTTCTTTTCCCGAGACTCTCGCTCTAATTCCGCCCCACGGATGATAGAGTATTATTAATCGACTGTATTATTTAATAGCCAGGAAAGTAAATGATCAACATAAGCATCATCTTGAATTAATTATTGATAAAATGATCGCACATTATGTAATTTTATATCCCTAATTCCCTATTTTGTAGCACATCCCAATTACCAATACTACCTAAGTACTGTATCGAGCCTTTTTATTTTAACCCGTTGCCGCCCAGACCTCTTTTCAGACTCCTCATTGAAAACTGTAGCTTTTTATCATCTCTTATTCTTATTAGCTCGTTTCCTATTGGAAATTGGTTACATAGAAAACCAGCCAATAGGAATAAAAATGGTGTAAAGGTATAGTTTGCAGTTAGATGTCTCAAAAGAGGTGAGCTACAAATCGATCACTGGGCGGTAACTGGTTTATGAAATGCTCAAAATGTAAAGAATTATGATGGTACAAAACTATATCAAACATCTGAATATCACTTTGAATAAAATAGCAGTTCACCCCCCTCCCCCTCCACACCATACCCTTAGCGTATACTATACATAAAGAAATCTTAACGGATAGCGCCATCCGAAATTCTACCAAATAAATCTCTCTTCAACTTATGAAAAATTGATCCCCCGTGGATGCATTTGAGATAGTGTTATAGCAGAAACAAAAAGATATATTTAAGACTGCTTCAAAAACGTGGTCAACTGAATGGATTAAAAAAATATTTTTACTACAAATAAGAATGCGTTTATCGCTTTTATTATGTTTATTTCAAATGTATTTACAGAGAAATGACTGCTTTCTTTATTTAACTGTTTTTATATACAAACTGTGAAAGCAATTTTGCTCTGAAAGTAATATTAGGAAATCATGCTCATATTCTTAACTAATTTGTGAAGCATCGAATATGATCATTTATGTACTACTATTCAACACTGTCCGTTTGTATGAAATATCGCCAATATCAAAATTTAATTTACGAATTATGAAATATCCCAGTAATTTGTTACATAAATGCTTCGCATAATATAATTTTGTTGCTAAACTTTTGCGCAGATTAACAACGAATGTGAAAAGCTTGTTTTAATTGATAAAAACGTACTAATTGAAATCGATGCTTTGTGATTTTGGTATCAAATATAAGCTCATTTAGTGCTGAGAAGAGGGAATAACACATAATACAGAGTTTTAACATAAAAATCTATTTCTATGTTTTGTACAATGTAAGTCAAAAGCATATGATTCACTTCTGAAAAACAGTAAAACATGTTTTTAATATATTTTTTTTAATTCAGCTTTATCCCTTTAACATTGCAGATTTAAAATTATTTCAAGAACTTAAATGACTTTTAAAAAACTAGCTTTTAATCTTTCAAAGTTTGACATATGAAAATACCTTAAACCAACAAAGCCCATCGAAGAAAAAGGATAAACTTTTGTTTGCAACATTTTTTTTTGTTGTTAAACCATTCAAGAATATAGGGCAGGTAAAAAAATGTAAAATTTAAATGAATCAATACATCCGGATTTTAAGAAAATGCCTCATTTTTTTCTACAGTATTTTTTTTCTTCATTATTACTTCCTTTTTCTAAAAAGATAGTTCAGGCGAGCAAAAGAACTCCTAATTTAATAATGTTACAAAGTGCTGCAAGAAATGTTCAGGGGCCTGTGTCAATCCACGAACTGGTAACACTGTTTAAAAAGAGAATAAATAAAAGATTTTAAAAGGAACACTGAAATTAACTAAAAAGTAAAAACATTTAGAATTACGAAGTAATCAAATGACTGCAAATCTAGATTACAAAATCTTTTGCCTGTCTTAAGGATTTTTTTTTACTATTAGCAATAACATAACACAGACGTATAGTAATCGAATACTTATATATATAACTTTTATAATATCCCTTACTGACACGTGGAAAGCATTCACGCTTGACAAAAGAAATTCCGAAATCTTGTTTTTGAAGTCGTTATTTTTTTTTTTTTTTTAATAGAAGAAAATAATTTCAATCGTTACTTTATTTTTTACTGATAGTGGTGAGAGAACATTAAAAAAAATCCTTTTAAAGTTTGGTAAAGCGTTACAGACGAGTTATGACCCATCCACAAAAATTTTATTTGGGAAATTATATATATTATATTATGAATTACCATGATAAAATAAAGGTATACGTTTCGGATTTCAATGTGATAATATAAGTGTGAAATACTGTTTCGCAATGAGTTGAGATTATATTTTTAGGGAAATTCAGATCAGAATCCATCCGAGGAGAATTATCCATTTAAAAACTGCATTTTCAGATCCATGGGAAGATCGACTCCATGATCTTCGAGTAATTAGAAGAACGTTCTTACCATCTGTACTAGTGAGCTTCCATTTCTAGATGCTATACGTTGCAGAAATGTGCAATGAAGCAACAAAACTAAGTGAAATTGGAGTATTTATTTTTTTAATAGTTGAAAGAATTTATACTATGATTTAAGATGTTAAAATTAATCTGTTTTTTTATGATTCAAACAATAACAGAACTGTTACGCTAAATTTTTTAATAAATTTAAATAATTTCATTCGTGAAAATTTGGATCAAAATTCGGCTTAAGAAAATAAGTCATTAAAACGACATCCTTTAACCTATAGGGATTTTTATACTGATAAGGACAACTGAGTATTAATACGACGCTATGTCCAACTGATCCAATGAGTCCCCATTCTGGAATGCTATACATTGAATCTGTGCAATAAAAAACAGAATTAATTCGTATTTTTGACAATAAAAAGAAATGTTTATTGTATCTTTACTTTATGACGAGAGCGGTGATTTATTTTTTTAAATGTTGAGTTACTTAAGAACTTTGATAAAATATTGTTAACGCTTTAGCGTTCCTCCAAAAAGCATGTTCGAAAACTATTATATACATAGTAAGAATATAAAATCATATTTTTATAATAGCATTGATTTAATCAAAATATTTAATTCCCATATTATTACTGCACACTGCCTTTTAACGCACAAAAGCGAAATAATGAGATTCAAAATATAGTTCTCCTCAAAAGATCACGATGAGGCTTATATCTATAAGAATACCTAATTTAAATACAATACTAGAGTATTGTATTGCACTTTAGTAGCCGCTAGTCTTGAGATTAATTATCAGAATTATACGTATTTTCATTCATTTAGCATCAAAAGCCCTAGAGTTATTATATTCCTTCAAATAATAGACGTCATAAAAATTGATCTTTTACGTCCCCGAAGAAGCATAGAAAGTTCATCTATGCATAAAGCGAAGCGTATTTGATGTCTGCTTTCAGGTATTTTGTCATTAGTTACGGGATAATAAGTATCTGCTATCTAACCCCGGAGCTCCTCTGGGTGTGATTTTAGTCTGAAATAATGGTAATTTTTGGAGAGGGATTTCTATAAATTGGACGTAGAAAATGAGTATTCATATACTGAATGAAAAGGAAGTAAGATTTTAGAGTGCTTAAATTTCGTTTTTACTGTACGATTATGCAGGAGGATGTGAGAGTATTTATGTGAGATATATTTTTAAGCAATCACAAAAATCTTTTTTTTTTTATTCATCTATGTTTTTTTTTTATTCATGTATGATTTTGTTACTCAAAATAATGATCAAGCTATAATTTTTCAGTCTACTTTTTCGTTAATGTATTTTTAAAATTACAAAATTGTTCTTTATTTAGTAAAAATCTTGCTAGAAAAGGTAAAAAATAATAAATAATTATTTACTTCAACGAAAAATGAAAAGAGCATATTATGAAAAAATTCGAATATTTAAATACTCACCCACAGAGTATTGATATTTAAATGATCTTAAATTGTATGAAAACAGAAGTGTCACCAAAATGAAAATTAAAAGCTTAAACAAGTAACAAAAGTCTGAAATGAAGACATTTTTTTCTTCCAACACATATTAGGGAACTTGAATTAAAAGCAGTTAATCTTAGTAACGCTCTCAAATTGTAAAAAAAAAGTTTTACTCTTGAATCATTGCCAAACAGCACAAAACAAAAGTTCATTGCTGTTAGAAGTTGAGAATGAAGTATTTTCATCTCGGTTATCATTTGCCTCTAAATTAAAACCGTTGTAACTTTTCTTTTTTTTGGATATTATTAAAAAGAGCTAAAATTACTTGCTAAATTACTAACGATTTTTAAGAACATGAAACTTAGAATTGTGCATTTGGATTTGATTTGAGCTGTGCATTTGAACATTTCATTGCAATATTTTTTGCTAATTAGAATAAGTACATGAATAAAATTCAAAATTAAAGAGAAAGAAAAACAAAATTAATTTTAAAAGGTAAATTTCAATGTCCAAAATAAACACACGTGAACAAGGTGGGCCCCCGTACCTACCACTACACATGGTTTAGCATATTGCATGGGGTCCTAAAGAGTGTTTTTTTTTCCTAATCCAGCCCAGAAGCCGAGCAACCCCTTGTATAGCACCCCAGATGTATTGATTTGGAACGGGAACTTGGATTACTTTGTAACCACGAACATTTTTAACGTACCTCACCACTTCCCTGTCCAAAACATAGGGCGATTATAAATGCTCCGATTTCGAAACGCTCTAATTAACTGATGGTCAGAATGAATTACTTTTTACTCGGAATAGTTGTGAGGCCATGAGAGTTTGTTAAGTAAAAGAAAAAAAAAAGTCCTAAAATGTGCCGATGTAGGGTCGCTGTAACGCTAAAAAAAAGGAAAAGCCCACGCAAAGGATTCATTAAACATGGAAGTGTTGTTTTGCCAGAAATATATAACAAATACCGATTTACCCATGAGAGATTCCATACCAACTCACCAAATGGGGGTTGCATGACCGACTCGGATTTTCCTTAAATTTGGCACACAGGTTGATTATATAGAGGCATGGAAAAGTTCTAATTTTTAGGTTGCTGCTCCATTTATTTTCTGAGATACATACTCTCAAAGTTAGACCGCCCACTCAAAATACAAAGAAACTGATGTTATTTAATCATTTTTCTAAAAAAATGTACTCATGCAGTATAAAAGTGTTAGGTATCTATGGAACCTATTGACTCTAGGCATTCAGAAAAAAAATACTAGAACGTTTATAATGAAAATTGCTAATGTACAAATCTCTTTGAAGTTACCACCACAAAAACTTTATTTTGTCCATTTCGCTAAAATTGAGGAATTTATTCCACAAAAAGGAAGACATAACCAACGGTTTACTCACTTTCTGGTAGTGTACAGATGCTTACTATAAATAGTTGCACAATGCATAATTTGGGTTTCTCACTCCTTCTTGGAAATATTTTAGCTTAATGACAAACCATAAGGCAAAAAACATGCGATTTTGGCCATCTTGGCAGCCATTTTTCTTATAAAAGATGAGTAGTAGAAACTTTATGTTTTTAAAAAAAATAAGCTGCTGATATGTTAGCTACTCACATTAAAAGGGTTTACACTTGGTTATTTCTTGCATTAAGAGATATCCTGCTGAGAGTATCTGCATGTTTTTCGCGACGACCATATGCTAGTGTCCCCCCTCTCATAGACTTAAAATTAATTAAACCAAAAAAATAATGATGTATTTATTAACAGATGTATTATCTACCTAATATAGTACGAAATTTAATATTAAATCATTGACCAATAAATTAGATATTTGATGAAAACAAGAAATTGAATTTCTCCGATGCCTGAGCATTATGCATTCATAATTATAAAGTACTAAATGATTTCTTGAAAAATCAATTAAAATAAAAGGAGCTCTAAATATTAATCTCATAACAATACTCAATCTTGTGATTATTTATTTTGATTATGGGTTTCCTGATTGGTTCTAAACAGGAGGATACCCTTGTTTTTTTGCTTTATTATTTTACAGAGAATAGAACGTATGCTTCATGGTATGTGTGAACTAGTATTTTAGTGAGAGAACTTATTCTTGTCAGTTCTAATCAGTGCACGGCACACGTCAGTTTTGTAAAAATCAGTATGGGATTAAACTAGTTGTACTAATTTTAATTCTTCAAGCATTGCTTTATATGAAATTATTTATTTAATTATTAAATATTTAACTGTTAATAAGATAAAATGGAATTTTATGTTGAAATTAATAGATCTTTAGCACCATGCTCAGTTAGTAGCCTATCAAATGAAATTTGTGATCAAATATTCTACAACAATCGAAAAAGCCTCATTTATGTTACTGCTATTTATGTGATATTCAAGAAAACAACTTACTTTCGGTGGCTACACCCATGCTGGATCGTTGCTTAACTGATTTGTCTGAAAATAGCTGTCAATAAACTCTGATGTCCAAATAGTGGCTCTAACTGGTTTTCTCAAGAAGAAGGACTATTTAACTTGTAAAAAACAGCTGTAGTAAACTGATATACCCATTACAGGTTTTTGTATGCAGTTACTAACAAGCGTCCCGTTTTTAGGCTACTGGGCATAAATGGGCTAGTAAATGCATCATTATTTTTTGGTTTAATTAATTTTAAGTCTATGAGAGGGGAACACAAGCATATGGTCATCGCGAAAAACATGCAGATACTGTCAGCAGGATATCTCTTAATGCAAGAAATAACCAAAAATAAACTCTTTTCATGTGAATAGCTAGCATATCAGTAGCTTATATCTCTATATATAAAAAAAAAAGTAAGCTCTAAGATATTGTGAACGGATGTTTATGACTGGCCTGCGTCCAGGCAGCCGCATAGCACCTGCAGACTTGAAACTTGGTACAAAATTAGTTCGAGCCCCGTAGATTTGCTCCTCGGAGACATTTCTCTTAATTTCGAATTAGTTTTTTTAATTAATTTTTTAAGTATAAATTTCCCATACTCCACCAAATTGGGGGGCAAAAAAATCCCCCCACCCCTTATGTTAAATATCGTTAAAAAGAGATTTTTTTATGAAAAAGAAGGTATCTGTTTCATTTCTTTCTGTTAATTAGAACAGGAGATAGAAGCGATTCTAAGGGCCGAATTCAAGTGAAACACCATTGCAATCGCAATCGCAATTGCAATCGCTACTGGAAGTCAAATTACGATAGAATAGTATCTAGTAGCGATTGTAACGTTTCACTTGAATCCAAATTTGGGAATTTGCGATTGCATTGGTGAGTTGCGATCGTCCATTTTTCAAGGCTCATCTCGAGCAAAATTATATTACATTCTACCAAACGGCTCCCAAACTTTTCCAACAAGGTCGTGTTCGAACAGTAAAGCCGGCGACTCTTCGTTTTGTTTATTGCTTGTCTTAATTCAACAAAATATACACGATTGCTTATATTTTCATTATTTTTTTTTAACATTTAAGAAAGGTTCTCATTTTTCTTACGGTATTTTATTTTTTTACGTGATTTTATATAAATTACATTGCATATTTGAGAGTTTTTTTTTTTTTTTTCTGCGAGGGAAAGCAGCTGGATTTTTTTGTTTGGACTAGATATAATTCAACTTCGCAGAGATGGCCTATGACTCCTCCTTTTTTCAGGATTGTCCATTTTTAGGAAGGGGTGATACGCAGATTAAAATTGAGGAATGGGATTCACGATTGATGGGGGAATTTGAATGGGTAGAAATTCTACCTATTTTAAGGAATGGACTCGTTTTCTAATTTGATTGACACCGGCATCTCGTCGTGGTTGAATTATAGTTTGCAATGTTTTTAAATTATGTTCATATTTTTTCCTTTTTTATATCATGATGGGAAGGTCTCTTTTATTTATTTGGCGAATTATTCTAAATTGTAAAGGAAGTGTTACTTTTAAAGGGTGTGTGAGCATTTCAGTTAAAGAAAATGCTTATTTTACATCAAGATGGGGAGGGGGGAATAATTTCCTTTATCATCGGGGACGCCGTATTAGGTGGCAGGTAGTCGATTTGGCTTCAAACCACCAGAAGCAGGTTGGTGATGGAGTCGCCGAAGGTGGTGAGGTAGTCGACGCAGGCGACGAACGGGGGTTGGTGATCAAAGCGTGCGGGGGGCAGAGCCCCTAGTTAAAAAAATTAAGCTTTCTACTGCTCCCCCTTTATGAGAAAAATGGCTGCCAAAACGGCCAAAATCGCATGTTTTTGCCTAACGGCTTGTCGTTAAGCTTAAATATTTCCAGAAAGAAATGAGAAACCCAAGTTATGCATTGTTTAACCATTTATAGTAAACATCTGTACACTACCAGAAAGTGAGTAAACCTTTGGTTATGTCTTCCTTTTTTTAGAATAAATTCCTCAGTTTTAGCAAAATCGGCAAAATGAAGTTTTTGTCGTGGCAACTTCAAAGAGCCCGGTACCTTAGCAAATTTCATTATAAACGTTCTAATATTTTTTCTGAATGCCTGGAGTAACTAGTTTGCATAATTATCTAACACTTTTATACTGAATGAGTACATTGTTTTAGAAGAAATGATTAAATAGCATCAGTTTCTTAGTATTTTGAGAGGGCGGCCTATTTTTGAGGGCCTTTATTTTAGAAAATAAGTGGAGCAGGAACCTAACAATTTGGACTTTTCCATGCCTCTATATAATCAACCTGTGTGCCAAATTTAAAGAAGATCCGAGTCGGTCATCTAACCAACTTTCCTTTTTTTAGGTGAGTTGGAATGGAATCACTCTCATATTTTTTTAGTTTTTATAAGAAAACATTGACAATGACTAGAGAAAGCGGGGAGTTTGATGAAAGTAGCATCATACGGATGATTAACGCATTAGTTTTTCGAGAAGCTTTCCGCTTTTGACACAACTAACTAGTAACTGAAGGAGTAAATATGCATGTTTCACACTATAACAAAGATTATCAGTGATGACTGATTGTGTGGATGTAGTGGATATGTGTCATTATTTAGCATCCTCTGCAGCACCATCTACTGGGAAATTTCGGAACTATTTTTCTCCTTCGTGACACTAATTCCCATGGCCTTACATCCGATCTATAGAAATATGAAGTCATTCTAACAAGTAGCTTTTTACAGGGGTGCCCATCCCCCCCAAGCTCAATGATGCAAATTCCGCCCCCCCCCCAAAAAAAAATGTTCACAACCCTCTTGTGCTTTTTATTTTTATATTTACCCCTCGTTTTTATTTTATTTATTTTTTTAAATACTATTTATTTATTTTTTTGAATATTATTTATTTATATTTTTAAATTATTATTATTTTTTTAATACATTATTGATTTTTTTAAAATTCGAACTATGCGCAGAAAACTATTCGAACTATGCAAACTTCCCTTCCAGGCATTTTAAGCTCGCACACGCACACAAAATAAATAAAAAAATGAATGAATGAATAAATAAATTAAAAAAAGAAATAATTTAAATTAAAAAAATGTATAAATAATTTAAATAAATAATTAAATTAGTTTTAACCCCCCCCCCCATTTCGATGGCGCGATGGGGAGTTGCGCCATAATCCCCCCCACGCCCTGTGAGCACCCCTGACTTTTTAATTAGAGCGTTTGGAAGACGGGACTTGAATTATAATCACCCTGTATACCGAAAACATTAGAGTGGAACAGAAATAGCTGTTTTTTGTTTAATCACCCATAGTACTTCGCATTGTTTATTTTCCTTCAATCGGTATACAAGTAATGGTTTCTTTTGTTTACTATATCATTATACTCGTTAATATTGCTTACAACAGAACAATATTTTCAGTAACTTAGCTACGTTCCAACAACTAGTTAAATTTATACAATTCAGTAAGCTACTGCAAAAATATACGACACTAAATCAAAAAAATATAGTAAACAGTTTGAATATGTAAGACAACAGACTTTTGCTATTGAAAAATAAGCCATTTTGGGATACAAATGATATAAAGGCAGCAAATAAAACGTAGTGCATAAACATAAACATTCACGTCATTCTGAAATATTTTGCAGGAAATGACCCAAATCATGTATGCGTAATGGTGCATTATATCAGGCTGGTGCAATAGTCCTATTTCGAAATGTTTTCTCAACGAAGTAGACATTAAGATAATGGTTGTTTTGAAAAGACTTGTTGATACAAGAATTGTCTTAAAGGAAAATTTACTTTTTACAAACAAAGAAGAAAATGTTAAGCAGCTGAAGAATACTCACAACAATTATACTACGATAAGAGCAATTTTGCTCGATTTTATGATCTTGTGTTGTAGATATGGTAGAAAATGGTCTTTTAAATTTATTTACATTTTTCACTATCTAAATAATTTGGAATATTTGTTTCAGAAGCTGAAGAAAATTTTAATAAAAATGAGACTATTTTCTAGTCTTTCACTGAAAAACTGTATGTTTGACTCTTTTTCAACAAGAGAATCCTCTAAAATAGTTGTGCAATAATGTCACTATGCTTGTGTTCTCTACGTACATACAAACAATAAGATTAGTAATGATCAAAATAACCCTCGGTGTGTAATTGCATTTGTTGTTTGAGGATTTCAAAAAAAAGTTAGTTATAATGTTAATGAATAAAACGAATACCCTAACATTTTTAAACATCCTTTGAAGCTTTGTAAAATAGCTTTATGGTTCAACCACTTCTGTTTAACACGAGAATCTCTTCGATTAAACAAAAATGTCAACACATGCATTACGCATTACAGGAAACTGTGATATCACTTATCACTGATTTTAACGATTAATTTCCTATCGCAATGGTGGTGAGCACTCCAATTTAGGAGTACTTTTATTTCATATATTTTTTTCATAATTAGTAACAATTTAATTCGATACTTTTATTCTTTGAAAATTAGAAGTTATATAAAAGCATTATGATAAAGATAAAACTATAGCAACATGAAAAATGTATTGCGATATTGTCAATGTATATTTATTCAAAGTAGGAGAATTAATTTTTACAAAACTTTATATCAACTGTGAGGATTATTATTAGTGTTAGTAAAATTATTCATCATAATTTCCAAGTGAAGGAATACTTTAAAGAATAATATTTGAAAAATATTTTTCCAGCCGATTAATCCGCCCGATTTTGCCGATTATGGTCGATTAATCGGTGCTGCCTATTAATCAGTGCATCCCTAGTTATTTTAATTATACATGAAAGGAAAACTTTACACGTGTTAATACTGTTAGAGGAGAAATATTTTTTTCGCTACTAGTTCTTAACAGCAATACGTTTAGTTTGACAAAAACAGCTTAAAAACACTTTTATTATCTCCCTCTGTATCATTTTTCTATTTACAAAGTTATACAAGAAGAAAAGTTTCGAGAAAAAAAATTCAAGTTACTGTTTCTTAATAATAGATTTAGTCTGACGTGTGGCAAAAATTGAGGAGATTTGGGTCAAGCGTCCAACACAATCTTCTTGTTTAAACAGATTGAGATTGATCGCTTTCTTGTATTGATGGATGAGATTCTATTTATACTTTTACCTGAATTCCCACCATATTGTAATCGGTCATATTGAATGCCCCTGGGCCCGGAGAATGGCTAAAATGTTAGGAAAACTTCAACATTCTGTAACATTTCCATTTAAAAGTAAATGGGTAAAAAATAGAGCATAAAGTAAAGTGAAAACATATGTGTACAACGGTTTGTTTTAAAATCTGTTCAGTTATTTTTGATATAAAACCAGAGTATAGGATTCCTTTCTTTCAGCCCCCATGTCCAAAAAAAAAATATAGAAAAATAATGGAGAGTTTCGAAAAAATAATTGAGGTTGCATAGTCAGAATCGCATCCCTGATCTTAAACAAAGAACGTTCCCGTAATAGCAAAAGTAAAATCACATATATCTATATCTATAAAAATGAGTGTATGTATATATATATACTTGTTCTCTATACAAATCCACAGTTTGCGTCAGATTTTCATCAAACTTGACACAGAGGTTCCTTGATGCCCTAGAATTCTCATAGGCGGGGTCTTGAAATTTTAAAAAATCTAAAAAGCTCAAATTTAAATTTTTTGTCAAAAAATGACCCTTTTATAGGAATCTAGCCTATTTATATTGTAATCGAGATAGGCCTTTTAGTATTCAAATTGATGAAATTTAAGATTTTTAAATATTAGTATTTTCCAACAATGATTACGATTAAAGTAATGAATTTTCAATTTAAGGCTCACCTATTTCCTTTTAGCATTGAAATAAGTAAAAAACAATCATAATTCATGTGGACTTTATAAAAAGAACCACGGATTTGAATTTCAAATTTGCAATGCGACGACAGTTGCGTCTGTAATGGAGATAAGCCTTCAGAACGAGAAATAGATTTATTTCTGAGTTATAATAATTTTTACTTTGTAGGTGGGAACAATTAATAGAGAAAAGTTAATATTTTAAATTTGGCGGGTGAAATTGATGCAATTTTTTCACTTTCATGTGCATATATTTCATGCCAGTGGACGCGGCAAAGCACAGACAACATTTATCTTTAATTTTCACCTTTTGGTAAGACTATTTTTCTGTAAACGTTTAACTCTCTGTAATATTTTAGTTTTCTTCAAAGTTTGTACCTAAGAGACAGATTGATGCAAATTATTTTATACCCATATGAATAGAACTCTTTCAAACTTTTTTTCCCTGAATGCTATGTTGTATTAATAAGCACCCGGGCAACGCCGGGTATTAGGCTAGTAATTAAAATAAACCTAAGCATGCTTATAATTTTATGTTAAATGTCGTAAACAATGGGGAGGTGCATCTCTAGCAACATAAATCTAGATATTAATGCTACATCATACATGAAGTCAATTTTAATTTTTTTTTTTATTATATGTCTACGAGTATAAATTGAATAATATGGAAGGTTCTTAAGATCTGCGATGCGACTCTGAATATGCAGTGTGCAATGCTTTCAATATTTTAAAATATTTTTTTTTTACAACGCAACTTTTTTCGGATATGGGGATTATAGCAGCGATTGCGATGGTCTATTTTTATGGTAAATGATAACTGAAAAATATGTAAAACAAACCCGTAGGGTAAAAGATATCGTTTTCATGATTTTTAAAAATATTTTAGGGGGTATATCCCCATAAAACTTCCAACGTTCCCCAAATGGTGCTCTTTTGAACTTTGTACCTTTCTAGGCCCTCAGAAGACTGTTAATTGTTAATATAATGCTCTTTTTGTCTGCAAAAGTAATTTTATTGGCTATGAAACTATCGAAAACTAACAAAAATTGGGGGAAACCATTTCCAATCAGCGGGAAGCAATGGGGAAAATGGTCGTCATATTTAGATTTATGAAATTATTTTAAAGGAGAATCAGCAAGACATTTTTAGAAGCATTTCAGAGGGGCTTCCACGCTGTGCTGTTTGTTCAGTAAAAAATGAAAAAAGTGCATATTAAATTAAAATAAAATAAACCAAATTTCAAAATAAAAGTATGAAAAGTTTTTTTACACAATCAACTGTACAGTAATAACTAACATTGAACTGTAAGTTTTAGGATACTTTTGCATCAGTTGGGATCAATATTTGGTGAACATTAAGAAGTAAATATTGAAAGTTAAATTTTAAGGTAAATACTATGAGCCACAAGCAAAATTAATATTTTAATGTCAGAAGCTAAAAAATTTTTGGGGGAAAACTAAAGGAACTCACACGCTTAAAAGTAGGTTATAAACTTGAAGCAAGTCTTTTTTAATAATAAATTTGGTAAGGACTATTCACCAACGTTAACTTTTTAAAGCTTTTGCTGTAACTAGGGTTTTTACTTTTGCTATACTCTTTTTTTTTCTAACCCCTTAGTATTGTTATATGATATTAAATAGATGAGCTGCATAATACTCAGAATATTCGTTAATCTGATGGAGAACTTCTAGAGAATCCTCGTACACATTTACAAGAATGGGGAGCAGTAGTAATCAGTACAAGAGCTCAAATAAGCAAGCAAGCAAACCAGGTACTAACTCACTTCCACAATACTTTTTACAATCACGTTTTATTATTGGGAAATTATGTATTTAATCTCATAAGGTAAAAAGAAGCCGCCGTAAACTACTAGAGAATTTTTGTTCTTTTTAAAATATAGATGAAACAAGGAAGAGGTTTAACCCCACACAGTAGCGCACCCGCGGGGGGGAGGGGGGAGCAACGAGGCTAAAACCTCTCCCAGAAGCATGAAGAAGAACTCCCTTAATAAAACCCAACTGCTTGAAATGAGTTTTTCGGATTTAATTTCTGGAAATTTGCCGAGAGCTAACTCCCAAACCCCTTCGTAATTTAACCGAAAATGAATGCAGTTTTTTCTCTGGGACTTCAAATTCGAAAACTTTCCGAAGGAGGGCCGCTTAGCCCCACCTAGGAAACGATTCTGGGTGAAGGCACAGGACCCACCGTCTCTTTTCACATTTGAACATTTATTTGACTGATGGACATCTTAACTGAATAAGGTATCAAGTAGAATAAAAAAGTTAATTTTTTTTAACCATTTTTAATCCGAATCAAGGAGCAATCATATCCGATGTCTTTTTTATGAAATCTTTTTATTTCGCAAGTTCATCTCTTCTGTATTATTCGGCATTAACATTAAAAGAAATTAAATAGAATTGCATTTGTGAAATACGATTAATGCACGAAAAGACCGCATACGTATTTTTTTTTTTTTTTACTTTAACTTTGTACATCAATTTTTAGTTGTTTTGCTAAAATGGCTATTAATTAAGGACTCACATCAGTTCCGGGAGGTTTGACCCAGGTCAAACTACAGACACTAATAATCATACTTTCTACTGGATTAAAATTAAATTTATTTAACAGATTATGGTATTTCTTTAGACATAAGTACTGCTAGTACCTTGTAACATCATCTTGTAAAGCAGCTATTTATTTTAGCATTATTTTTATAACTTGCAATCTGTGTGAGTCCAATCTCCCTTATGAGGGGTGAGTTCTCCCGCAAGGGATTAGGTTTGACCCAGTTCAGAAACTTTTGAAATATTAGTAATAAAAAATTAATATATAATTTGAATAAAAAATAATTATTAAAAAAAAGTTGCCAGACATCATAATAAAACAAATAGTGACAATTTGGAAATTTTCTAACTGTCAGAAACAAATAGAAAAATTGATTTTTAAAAAGTGTATCAAACCTTCGTAGTTTCCCTTAAATAATTCCATTTATTTTCTGCTTAAATCTTTGGGACATCATAATTTTGATTTTTTTAATAAGTTATTGACTTTGTTTCAGTTAATTGTTTCCAAATTCTAAGCATGAACTCAATGCCCAATTATTAAGATACAGTAAGGAATTCAAAGCATTCCGGTGTATATATTCTTTTTATTAAGCTATTTAGCTTGTACTAACATTTCTGCTCTGCCCTATATAATTTATGTCTTTAAAGACAGCTGAAGCTGGAAAAACATCATTAAATATCAATTTTTTAAGAGAATAACTTTTGTCAAAACCAAATTGATTGCTCCCTACAATAATTGAGCGAAAAAATAAAAATTACAGATTGCAGTTCTTATCATTTGCCGATCTAGCCATAATGCCATTTATTTTTACTTTCTTTACAAATTCAAGAGGTATTTACGATTGTTTTGGGAAGAAACAAAACCGTAAAAAACTTATACTATGACTAAAATTAAGTTATGTACTTTCGTAATTTGATTACATATTCGAAACAAGGTAAAAACGCAAAAAAAAAGGCGCAATAACAACAGCATTGAAATGAAAGTTGCTATGTCACCCCTAAAATACATGCTTAAAATTGAAGGGCTTGGGAGATGAAAGAGATATGTGACAAAACAGAAATTGCGAGTAATTAAAGTTCAAAGTTTTATTGATGAAGTTGTTGCAGCTTTTTTATTTTCTGGTTTTGTCGTTAGTGTGCGTATAAAATTGGTTTAATCACATCTGCTTTTTGATGTACCAAGTTTAGTGCTTACCTGTATACCACTTTTAATATGTGCTCACAACAACTGAACGTGAACAGCCCACCAAACGTGCCGTTTCTGATATTGATGTTCCCAGTCGTCGAGCCATAACGATTTGACCTTTATCAAAGTCTGATAAATCTGCTGATTTTCCCATTATGTCGCTAAAATCGCACTATGTTTAGAAAGACACTGCATACCCCTTATATATACTACAGTATCAGCCACGCACGCACAGTGGTTTTGCTCCATCAGCGGTGGCCAACCTTTTTAGGGAGAGTGCCACTATCTGGAGAAAAAAAACTCAGCGTGCCACATTGTATTTTTCCAACAAATTGATTTTTTTTAAGTTAAAAATAGATTTTTATGCTGACTGATTACGTAATTCTTACTCAAATGAAACATTTTTTTCTCGTAAATCTGAGTAATTTAAATTTAAATGATAATACAGATAAAACAAGTCCGAACTTAAGAGTTATCGTTAGTAAACAGTTTTATAGATTCTGTCAGTTGGCTTATGCTTAAAATAGAAACAAATAACATCAAACATTCTATTCTAAAAATTAAACAGTCTATACTTATTGTGGTTTATGAGACTGCATCTATTCTACCAAGTCTTTAATTTTAGGTTTAGTTCTTGAGAACTCTAATAAAGTTAACTGTTTTAAGTTCAATCAATTAATATTCAACGATATTTGGATTTTTCTGCATTCATAACAAAAAATATTTGCTTAGAAGCGTATTTTTAGCGAAATCTACAACAGCATCAGACGACTTAAGTGTGTAAATGTGAAAAAAAAATATATTTGTTACAAATTTCCAAATTTCTATACAATGTGGGTGGCTTTTTGTTGAAGTAAGCTCTTATATTTGATTACCAATGCAAAAGGTCAGTAATTCTGATTTGGATTTTAGAAGGGTAACAAGTAGTGTCTTGCAGGGAAATAAACAAAGAATTTCAAAATATCAGCATTTTTTTATGATCCTGAAAATCATCAAACCTAACACTGAATGAATACTTAAAATCGGTGTAAAATTTTCTCAATATACCATTGGAAAATTATTAAATTTCGGTTGATACTTTCAGTATTAACTTTAAATGTTTTATTCTTTTTTCTCCAAAGTAGAGAGAAAGAAACTGAAGTTTCCTCATAAAAGGATGTAGATGGCCTCTACTGGTTTAGGAAACCTTTTTTTCTGTACAATCTTCAATTTAAATTACTTAAACGCAGGATATTAAGAGATGGCATTGCTAAATTAGTTCGCTATTCTCCATTTCTAAGTAGCAAGTCCTCATTGCTTTCCTTCCAGATATTTTGAAAACACTCCCTAAAAGTCTAAAATCTTATGACTATTTTTCCTTTGGGTTGCTACTGTACATTTTAATGAAAGAGTAACTTGCCATACTCTCCTCTTTCTCCTGGGAAAAGTTCACAAAACATTCAGAGATCTAATTCGTAGTTTGTTAATACAGTTAACTTTGCAGGGTCACCAACAGTTGTGATAGATAATTCGATGACACTTTTAAAGTTTTTTTCCCAAATTATTTTCAAGTAATGTAGCAAAAACAATTTGAGGGTCTTCGTTTGTGCAACCATGCCAAATTTTGTCTAGTTTCTTAATTTTAGTTGCAGAGTTTTTTTTTTTTTTTTTTTAATTTCATCACCCGTAGCTGAAACTATTGCAGATCAAGAATTCATTCTGCAACATCGAAAGTTTTATTCGTGTCAAGCACAAATATGCTTTACAAACTATTGTCTGTAGCGTCACAGCTTCCGTTGGATGTCCGAAGCTAACGCTAAGTACTTTGCAATGTTGTAGTTCAGATGATTTTTAAGCCAGCCTCCTGACACTTAATTGTCCCAATATCATGACATTTATCAGTTTAAGGGTTTTAGTTTTTATCAATATTTTTGAGATCGAAATTTTTTCCTCAATTTTGGATTTCTTTCAAAAAGTCTTCGCTTGCCACTGTTACTGGTCTGCCGTGCCACATTGTGGTACGCGTGCCGCGGGTTGGCCACCACTGTCATAGATGGAGGGTGGTCATAATGTAATGGCTCTTCGGTGGTTTGGGGTCAAAATGTCGCGGCCGAAATGTCGCGGGCCAAAATGTCGCGGCCAAAATGTCGCCGAGCCAAAATGTCGCGGGCTAAAATGCCGCGGGCAAAAATGTCGCCGGTCCAAAATGTCGCCGAGCCAAAATGTCGCGGGCTAAAATGTCGCGGGCCAAAATGTCGCCGGTCCAAAATGTCGCCGAGCCAAAATGTCGCAGGCTAAAATGTCGCGGGTAAAAATGTCGCCGGTCCAAAATGTCGCCGAGCCAAAATATCGCGGGCTAAAATGTCGCGGGCCAAAATGTCGCCGGTCCAAAATGTCGCCGAGCCAAAATGTCGCAGGCTAAAATGTCGCGGGTAAAAATGTTGCCGGTCCAAAATGTCGCCTGCCCAAAATGTCGCGGGCCAAAATGTCGCGTGGTCAAAATGTCGCCGGTCAAAAATGTCGCCGGTCGAAAATGTCGCCGGGCCAAAATGTCGCCGATCAAAAATGTCGCCGGTCTAAAATGTCGCCGGTCCAAAATGTCGCCGGTCCAGAATGTCGCCGGTCAAAAATGTCGCCAGTCCAGAATGTCACCGGTCAAAAATGTCGCCGGTCCAAAATAACGCCGGTTCAAAATATATCCGTTCCAAATTGACGTAAGTGTATAGTACAGATTGAATGTTTCCAGTAATTCACAAATTCAATACAGCTTAATTATGTAGCTCAATTTTACTAATAAGCTTGTCGCGATATGATAAATACACCTGTTTAGTAACTTTTTTTAAACGTAGCAGCTTAGAAAACTAGCTTAAGTTATTAACAAAAATGTAACTAAATTGATTTCTTCTAAAGCTTATTTCAGTACCAAAATAATGCCATAGTTTTTTCAGGGCTGTACTTAGGGCCCAGGGACGCTAAATTTCTTCCTTTTTTAATACGCTTTTACTAGTTTCACAAGTAGGTTTTTTTGTTTGTTCGTTTGTATGTATGTAACTCTGAGTCAAAAATAAAATTCACGTTCTTTACAAACGTATAAAAGTAATATGTTTAATACCATTATTATTACTAAAGGCTAAACTATATTGCATGTTGATGTATAATAAGTGCATTTGACATTAGTTCTGAGTTGGGCATTGATCGTCCACAAAATGCATATTATAAGTGCATGTAAACTAAACGGATATTCAACAGTTTTCAAAATCTTCTTTTGAATTTCATTTACTCTAAAAGCGTATTTTTTAGTTTTTTTAAACTATATTTAGGATTATTTCTTTTTTTTTCACACAAAGAAATTAAACAAATAAATTTGCTGTAAAGGCATTTTTTTTGCAAAAACGGAATACCGTTTAATCACCGCGTAGCCGGCAATTTTCTTATAGAACATTTTCTTTAAGAGTTGTTTGGGGACGTTTGAAATCAAATTAGTTCATGGAATTATTGCTTTCTTTGTAACAACTGAGTGGTGGAAGGGGAGGTGAAATGTCAAGAGAAAAAATGGTATTATATTCAACTCCACATTTAAATACTGATTGTAACGAAGGTACAGAACCATGTCTGAGCTGATTAACGCCAGAAATGAATAAGCATCTCTCCCTTTAAGACCATTCTACAAACAAAATTTTGTCTGAATACTTGCATTACTTCTTGATATACATCACTCACAAATAATGAAAAATAAAAAGTTCAATTGCTCTGCTTCCTCGATGATGTGGCGTATCTTCTGAAGGCTTCCTATGGGCCAATTTTTATTTTATTTCGTCTGAACCTTCTTCAGACATTAATCACGCTATGCTGAAAACGTTCCATTACATTCTTGCATGTAAAAACTTGGAAGAACTGGCGGCAAAAACCAATCAGCACTGAATCACATATTGGTTGGTACATGTATGTACCAAATTTCATTCTAATTCACGCACTAAGTTTTGTGGTAGAGTCGCCCTTAAACAATGGATCACGCAGATACACACTTACACATTTTCCCTTAAAAAAATAAACGATAAAATTGAATTCCTCACACGTCAGAAAGTGTAAATTCTTCCAAATTGACAATTTTTCACTGATCCAATACTTTCTTTTACACATTTTATGAAGAAGAAAATAAAAACACCTCTATTATTTAAATAATATAGACTTGCTTTCGATCATGTAAGAAATTTTAACAGAAACCAAGTTTCAAACATTGTATATCTGTCTTATTCATTTTACTGTTCTTCAACTTCTTTTTTAACACACAAATTTTCCTTTCGATATCAATTAAACTTGGCTTGGGCTGCTAGTCTATTCGTTTTTAAGTTGGTAGATAGCGAGTTACGGTGAAATAAGCTATTGTAAATAAATAACGTACGCTTGTTTGAAAACTATTTGTGTCTTGGAAAGCGCTCGAAACAGTTACAAGCCGAAAGGGTAAATTTTTTTTAGTATTTTTAAAAATTTTAGTCCATACTATCGTTAACGCACACGTTCATCAACAGCAATTTGCAATTTTTTGCTAATTCGGTGTAAAAAAGCCTTTTCATATATTTTAATTTTTGATACTAACTGTATCAATATCGGACCTTCTACATTTTTGTCTGACGACATTTGAACTGGCGACATTTTTGCCCGCGACATTTTTGACCTGTGACATTTTGGACCGGCGACATTTTTGACCGGCGACATTTTGGACCGGCGACATTTTAGACCGGCGACATTTTTGATCGGCGACATTTTTGACCGGCGACATTTTTGACCGGCGACATTTTAGCCCGCGACATTTTGGACCGGCGACATTTTGGCCCGCGACATTTTGGCTCGGCGACATTTTGGACCGGCGACATTTTTGCCCGCGACATTTTAGCCCGCGACATTTTGGCTCGGCGACATTTTGGACCGGCGACATTTTGGCCCGCGACATTTTAGCCCGCGACATTTTGGCTCGGCGACATTTTGGACCGGCGACATTTTTGCCCGCGACATTTTAGCCCGCGACATTTTGGCTCGGCGACATTTTGGTCGCGACATTTTGGCCCGCGACATTTCGGCCGCGACATTTTGGGCGTATACCCTCTTCGGTGTATATATCTAATATATAAAATTCTCGTGTCACAGTTTTCGTTGCCATACTCCTCCGAAACGGCTTGACCGATTTTGATGAAATTTTTTGTGCTTATCCAGTATCTATGAGAATCGGCCAACATCTATTTTTCATCCCCCTAAATGTTAGGGGTAGTCCACTCATAAATTTTTTTTGTTCGCACATAACATCTGATCTACTGAACTAAAACAATATGTGTTATCGTAAATCCTTACTTCAATGAGCGACCCGATGGTCAAGTGGTTAGGCGCGTCAGATTGAAGTTCCTGATGGAATGAGATCGAATCCATGTCCGCAAGGGTTTTTTCGAACAGCTGCATGTTTTTTTTTTTTTTTTTGAATGATTTTAATGATTGTAATGTCCTTATGCAGGTACATCCCCTCATGGGGATCTACCCCATATTTTTTATAGTACAAAATGACAGTTTTGGTCGGATCTTTGTTAAAATTGGCAATGGGGTCCTTCGATGCTGTAGAATTTTCTTATGGACGTTTGTGCCATTTTTGGGGGCTTTGAATCGATTGTGGCAATAAATGGTTTTTGATTTGCGGCACTTATATTATTTTTTCAAAAATTATATACACTATCAATTATGTTATGTTAATTTTTGTACCTTCATAAAATTCTGTATTTTATATCTTGCATTTACGTCAAATTCAAGGTAAAATTAAAAGTCAAAAATTCTGAAGAAGATAAATATACACTGAAGTGACAAAAGTCATGGGATAGCAATATGCAAATTTTCAGATGGCAGTAGCATCGCATAGAACAGGTATAAATGCGCAGTGCTTTTACAGAGCTTTCATTTCTGTTCAAGTTATTCATGTGAAGAGGTTTTAACGTGATGATGACCGCACGACGTGAATTAACAGACTTTGAACGCGGAATGTTAGTTGGAGCTAGACGCATGGGTCATGCCATTTCGGAAATCGTTAGAGAATTCAACATTCCCAGATCCACTGTGTCAAGAGTGTGCCGAGAGTATGAAATTTCAGGCATAACATCCCACCATGGACAGCGCAGTGGTCGACCGCCTGCACTTAAAGATCGAGACCGGCGACGTCTGCAAAGAGTCGTAAATTCTAACAGACAAGCAACACTGCGTCAAATCACCGTAGAAATCAATGTGGGACGTACAATGGACGTGTCTGCTAGAACTGTGCGGAGAAATTTGGATTTCTTGGGCTATTCCAGCAGAAGACCGACTCGAGTGCCTTTACTGACAGAACGACATCGCTTGCAGCGACTCTCGTGGGCACGTGAGCATATCGGTTGGTCCCTAGATGAATGGAAAACCGTGGCCTGGTCCGATGAGTCACGATTTCAGCTGGTAAGAGCCGATGGTAGGGTTCGAGTGTGGCGCAGACCCCACGAAGCCATGGACCCAAACTGTCAGCAAGGCACTGTTCAAGCTGGTGGTGGCTCCGTAATGGTGTGGGCTGTTTTTTCATGGCATGGACTTGGTCCTCTAGTGCGACTGGACCGAACATTGACTGGAAATGCTTATGTCAGCTACTTGGAGATCACTTGCAGCCATTCATGGATTTCATGTACCCAAACAACGATGGGATTTTTATGGATGACAATGCGCCATGTCACCGGGCCACAACTGTTCGCAATTGGTTTGAAGAAAATTCTGGACAATTCCAACGAATGATTTGGCCACCTAGATCGCCCGACATGAATCCCATTGAGCATTTATGGGGCACCATCGAGAGGTCTGTTCGTGCCCAAAATCCTGCCCCATCAACGCTTTCACAATTATGGACGTCTATCGAGACAGCATGGCTCAATATTCCTGCAGAAGACTTCCAACGACTTGTTGAGTCCATGCCACGTCGAGTTGTTGCACTTCGCCGGGCAAAAGGAGGGCCGACACGATATTAAGAGGTATCCCATGACTTTTGTCACTTCAGTGTATGTTAAAAATTAAAATTACTATTTTTGTGATTTTCATATTGGTTGTGACCAAAAAACATCATTACAAACAAATAAAATGTATCAAACACCATGAGTGTTGAGTTATTAGGCAAAATCTGCTGTATAAAGTTTTTTTTCACTGCTAGAGGGGGGGGGGGGGTATGAACGACCATTAAAGTGACACAAATTTTTAAAAAATAAAGGTGGGATCTCCAATTATCTTGCTTCGTAATTTGAACTGTGCAACGGTACGCGATTAGTCATTCAAAAATTAATGAAAAACGTGATCGAAGCCAGGGTTTTAACTGGCAAGTTCAGAGGTGAAAATATACTCATACCACGGATTCCTGTTATACCTACAGATGTGCTAATTCAATTCAAACATATTCAGTTTCCGAGTAGAATGGCATTTGCAATGACTATCAACAAATCCCAAGGTCAAACGATGTCTGTTTGTGGCTTAGATTTGAGAACACCATGTTTTTCACACGGACAATTATACGTGGCATGCTCTCGAGTGGGTAAACCATCCAGTTTGTTTGTGTTAGCTAAAGATGGACTAACAAAAAATATTGTTCACGCTACAGCATTAAGAGATTGATATTGTTTAATAGTGTTACTGTCGTAATTGTTTAATTAATGATATATAATTTTAAAGAATAAATTATAATAACTTAAAAATAATGTTTGCCTTTTGTTATTTTTATATTCCTGCATCGTTCACAGCGCTCCATGCTTATTTCACGCATATACCACATTCTTACATACATACAATATACACATTCTACCATACATACATACGTACTTACAATAAGTAAGCTATTTTTTGTCAACACTAGAAATTACTAGGAAATTATTTATAGGGCAAAACAACGTTTGCCGGGTCAACTAGTATATATATATATATATATATATATATATATATATATATATATATATATATATATTAAATATTTAATAATTCAGCAGATACGAAACATTCATGGTCTGCTTAATGCCGCGGATTTAACTGCAAAAAAAAAAAAAAAAAACGTTTTGATGTTCAGTTGAAGTTAATGCTTGATTTAATGTAACTTTTAAAAAAAAATAGCAGTGACTGTGATTAATGTTTTAGTTTTAGATTATGTTGTTCCTTTCAGAGGTGTTTGTGTCCGCTATTTTTTTTAGGTGGCTCTGTCATTAACTTAGAAAACCATGCAAAAAAATTAAGACTTTTTTTTTTAGACTTTGACTTTTATGGATCTAGCTTCAAAAACTTAAAAATCAATGACGCTTTACAAAATCAGAACTTCTCTGGAATCTAAAGCAAAATAAGAATTTTGACAGAAAAAGTAGAAGTTTGTGAGAAAAAATGAAATAGATCGCCCTAGAAAAGAGGAAAAGGGAGCATTATAGGTGTGTCTAATATTTAAAGAAAGATGAAGGGAAAATGGAAAGTTTTCAAGAGTTTCTGGATCTTTTGAAATGAGTTCCAAAAAATATATATAAACGAAAACCTGTTTCAATCATTTTTAATAGTAAAGCATTGAAAAGAGCGTGCTGATATTTTAGATATTTTGATGCTCGGTGGAAAAAAATCGATTTTTATCCCAAGAAAAATCTTTCTGTAATATTTTATATATGGTATGCGAATGGTATTAGATTTTGAAATATACAGTTAAAGCTGACTCTCCGTAGACCAAACGGGACTTCTTAAAGAAAAAAAAACCGCTTTTTATCTCTTTATTTATTTGCTGGTTTATCATTTTTCATAAAAGTTTATTTCAATTTAGTTTTATTTTCTAATCACATTCCCTTTTAAGTGAACATCAATGTGACTATGCATTTTTACTGGAAATGTTTCCCAAAAACTATAAGAATTATCACCCTCAATCAATCCTGTCGAATATGTGTTAGGTAAAGGAAAATTTCCTGTTAGTAGTAATATTGTATTTTAAATTCATTTTGCTTGTCTGTGTTGAATAACAGAATAATGTCATAAAAAACAGAAAAATAAATGGTTTTTGGAAGAAAAAAACAATGTTTAGACAGTGGGTCTACTTTTCTTGAGTAGCCAGCCCTGTGAGCTTTAAAATGTGGGGTCAATCATGGAATTTGATAAAAC
>JAXGGA010008248.1:0-57999 GCA_038373865.1 Uloborus plumipes
ATTTTAAATATTAAAACATTTCTTTTTCATTCACTTAAAAAATGGTCTATTCTTATTAGGTATGAATTTCGATCACATACAATTAAAATTTTCATTGTATGATGCCTTTTTACTTTAGTATAGAAGAGAGTCAATCTGTACAATCTCCTTCTTTTTTGTTTTATGTACGCTACTCATCAAAATTCAGGAATTACAAAAAATATTTTTCAACCACTACATTTGAAAAAAAAAAAAAAAAACTCGCATATACTGGCAGTTTTAAAAATAACTGCGAGTATCGTTGTGACATATATGAGTCTCAAATTTTATGAAAATTAAATGTTTCAACTTACTTCAGAGAGCTCTGTTCTTTACCAGTGGTGGTGGCCTCCGTAAGGATGTCCGACGTGTGTGGAGTGGTACAACTTGATATATTTAATGACTGGCACTGGAGGAGGTATGTGCTTCTCTACGACTTTAATTACAGGAACGTGTTTGATGATCTTGATTACTTTTGGTGGAGGCTCATGCCATCCATATTCTGAGGCTAAAGCAGCCGAGACGCAAAGAAGAATGGCAAGGGCGAAGGCCTGAAATAAAAAGAGCAGAATAAAAGATATTTACCTTTGTTCGGAAACAATTACACATAAAAACAAACGCTGGGCAATGTGAAGAAAGCGAAATAGTGAGGCGAAGTGAAGAGGTAAAATATTTTATTTTATCTGCGGAGCCACCTTAATAGTATAGCCAGGGCCCGACTAACTAAAAGTAAGGCCCAAGGCCCAGAATACTTTGGAGGCCCCCCTCTCTGTTCTATGACTAAAAGTCAACACAAAAGAATGTCAAATCTTTTTTCAGTATACTAACCAAGTATCAAAGGATTTTTTTTTTTCATTTAATAAGTGCAACAGTACATGCTACAAAATAATTACTGACAGGATAAAAGAAATAAATATTTATTTGCTATTCTGAAAATTCATTTTATATTTTGCTTGTAATTTTATTTTCTACAATTTTATTCAACGGAAAACATTATGTGAACTGGTTTTTAATTCCTGTGTTAAAAATCTTTTCTATGAAGGTTAGGCATAATTAATAGATGCGAACTGTTTATTAAAAAAATCTAGTATTGTTACGAGGAAGAATGTTTTATTAGTTTTCTTAGCTTGGAAACTGTCAATAGTAACTTCTAAACCATTGGTTGCAATAACATAGGCATGTAACTAAGATAAAAATTTCAATAAATAACATTGGTTTCTTGTTTAACTGTAATTGACACGTTTTCACGATCCGCTGTTATCTATTGTATAATTTTGTGTATTACAAGTTTTTTTTTTTTTTTGCCTGTATCAAAACTTAATAAATGTTTTTTATTCAGTACACACATAACTAAAATAATTATAACATAATTTAATTTTGTCTTCGTATTGTAATTTCTTTTATTGCACTATATTAGCGCACAATTTTATAAATTAGAAAATGTTTATGAAACACTGATTTTTATTCCCTTTGTTAATAAATTTTTAACTATAACAAATATTTAATGTTGTTTATTAAATTATCTGATATTGTTACGAGTATAGGAGAGTATTATTCTTACTTAAATTTTGAAAGTATCAATAGTTACAGCCCAGCAATAATACAGGCATGATGATAATGTAAAAATAATAGGTAATAACTCCGGTTTCTATAACTTAATTTTTATCGACATGGTATATTTTAAAGGCTGCTGTCTATTATAAAGTGTTATAACGATTTAGTTTTTTTTTTGTCTCTTTCCAAACTTGAATTAAAAATCTGATTTCCTATTAAGTACAAAATCTACTTAATATTTATAACAAATAAAACATATGTTAACCATTTTTTGAATTAATTTAGATTTTCTAATTGTATACGAAAATCATTCAGTAGTAAATGCGTACTGGAACTGATTTTCATTCCTTACGTTTTTCAACAATAGACAAGTAATATTTCCCCCAAGAAGATGAAGCAAATAATTACTTACAAACACTTTCATAGTGAGGCTTAGATGCACAGTTTGCTGAACACTTCACAGTTCTGCTCTTGCTGCGAGAGTCTGCTGTCTGGTCTGCCAAGCGGACATTTTATACATTATCAAATCGTCACCCTCCGCCCTCCAAATTACAGAAGATTCTTCAGAAAGTGGGTGTCACCTATATTCCCACCCTCCTTCGAAATCCGTTGAAACAATTTGAAGACGGAAGTAAATCCTTCCGGCCAGCCAGTGAAAGTGGATTCCTCCACGTTGATGCAATCGAAAGTTCTCGTTTCACCTCAAGGGAGTATTGAATTCAGATATACAACCGGAATTGGGGCTTCTTGCCCTATTTCCACTGGACAGAAGTTTCTGTAGGAGCATAGCTTCCAGGTCACATCTGCCCCAAGGCCGTGTGGCCAAAGGCTGTAGAACTGTAATTCACCCTCTTTGTTCGTTTTAAAAAGTAGAATTAATTGCTGCTCATTAATGTTTTGATCCAAGTCATTTATTATGCCTTCCTTTCAGATGTCAATGACAGTGTTTAATGTTGACGTAATTGAAATTTGGTCGAAATTCAAATTAATTTGTGTAACACGTGGAAACATGAGGGGAGGCTAAAACACAGCCTCCTCCAGATATTTGTTCTTCCTTTCTTTTAGTACTATTTTTGGGCAAAAATATAAAATCTTTCTTTTCAATTACAATGAATAAGTTATTAAAAATGTCAAATTTCAGTAACTCTAATCTGCAATAAAATTGTTTTAACAAACTAAGAAACTAAAAAACAAAATCTATCTTAACTGTAAACTATGGGAAGAATATCTCACATCCTCCTCTCCCCACCTAAATTTCGCAACTGGAATTACACACATTCTCCCATATGTGAAAATTATTGTTTCAAGTTTTAAGAAGCATTTTCGTTATTGATTTTGTACATTTAAAACTTCATTAAAAGCGGCTAGATGGCGTTTCTTGAATTAAAACTTTTTGTCATTGGGTAATATCGAAATCAAAAGTTGATTGGATTAATAATGTTGAAATTCAGAAAGACTATTGATGAAAATGCTTAAAAAAAAAAAAAAAAAGGAAAACCATGGAAGAGCCGGATTTCAACGCGATTCTTTTAATCTTTACTATGTGTAGGTTTTTATCAAAGTCGTAAGTAATAAAGCACGAGTTGATTAAAAATTTGCATATTTAATTTTCGATTAATGGAAAATAAAAACAGACCAATATGAACCTATGAACCCCGAAATTATCAAGGTCTAGCTGCGCAACTGCGCGTATATTTGTATGTTTTATATAATTCGATTTTCATTACTTCTTCAGTCACTAAGTTTTTGCTATTATAAAATTGCACTAAACCAAAGTGTCCAGTTTTTAAAGCAATTTTAGAAAATATTTTCAGATAAAATTTTAATTAAAAAAAACAAAAAACATATCGAAGATGAACTGAAATAGTGTGTGATATATATGTTGCGTTATAAATTCTGAGTAGGAAACTTAATTTAATAAAATGACGTGAAGTGGAATTAAACTCAGATAAGTGAATTAACATCAGGTCTCTGCTAACGTACGAAATAGAAATTAATTTCGAAAAATTTCAGTTCATAAAGTGTGAACAATATTTCACAATAGTATTTTTCTTGGAACGAGTTTCTGGATCCTTTCTACAGTACATTTGTAGTCGAAAATGAAAGTGAAAATTACCAATAATTGGGCAAAAAAAAAAGTTTTTTAAAAAAAAACTGAACTGCCAAATGTTTGAAAAATGGAACAAAGAGATAATTGTTTCTTACTTCTCGGACATTTATTTTTTTTTCTGTCTGATATTTATTTCAGTAAATTGAACCTTTTCAATGACATATAGAATTTTTGTAAAGTCATCCTTCAAGTTCATAAAATTTCCCTTCGTCTCACTGATATTATCCAGAAAGATTGTAGGGGAGAGTGGTAATGAATGGGCCATGGTGATGAATGAGCCACTAACAAAATATGAAAAAGTATTTGCATGAATTTCTTTTTGATGCCACCAATAGATGTAGCTATTCGTTCTACTAAACTCATCCAATTTTCATTCGTTTGCGCTGAGCCATTTTCAAACTAGAGGGGCATGGTCAAGAATCTGACTGAAAAGTAAGTTTTTCCCTTTTTAGTAAAACATTTCCTAGCTAAAATGTACCAAGTATTTCACTGCATACATATGTTTAAGCTAGTCTTTCCATACCTATAAACTAATCTTAAGATGTATTTTGATGTTATCTAAATTCAATGTACCCAAAAAACCTAAATGTATTCCAAAAGTATAGGTGGGGCTGAATGGGCCACTATGTCATGGTAATGAATGGGCCACCAAAATATTGTTTTTCTTCCTTTTCTTCGGATTTTCGCATTAATATGAAACACAACTGGCTGTCATAGATAGATTAAGATTACTGTCGTCAAAATAGGTTTGTAGTAACTTCTAAATATAATTTGCAGATCTATATTACATTCCTATAGTACAATAGACCTCTGGTCGCAGTTCGTGGCTTGAAAAAGCCCCCTCTCTCCTTCATATTATATTCCTCACAGTACAATTTCATTTTCTTTCTTGGTAACTTAAGTTAGATATTTCTTATTCCCGATGTCTAGTAAATTTAAAAAAAAAAAAAATTTAATTTTGACAAGTTTGAAAATGAAGATGAAGTTTTTGAAAGTGATTTTTAATATTATTTTTGAAATATATACATTTTGTTAAATCATAGTGTGTATTATCTGTTATTTTTTTATATATATTTGATGTTATTTATTTCTTACAATCTCATTATTTAGTCATTTTTCTGCTACAATTGGTATGCATCAGTTTTATTTTAATTGCATCAGTTTTGATGTTTAAATAATTTTAAATCAGTATGTTTTGGTATCATCATGTCAAGTACCACATTTATTTTGCCATATTCAGCAAATAAAAGATTAAATCCACAAGTTATCATTGAATTCATTTAGTGGCCCATTCATTACCTTCGATGGCCCATTCAACCCCATAGGTGGGGTTGAATGGGCCAAATTTCAAAATTTTTATTTTCTATTATAATTCATTATGGACAGGTGCTAATCCAACTTTTATGACTTTTTTAGATAGCCAGATAAGTAAAGTAACTAAAACACCAATTTTGAGTTAAAACAAAGTGTTAGAAAAAATTACAAAAATTCAAAACCAAAAAGTGGCCCATTCATTACCACTCTCCCCTACTTCAATAAATTGTATGGGCAAAGTCGATAAAACGGAAAATTAAAAAAAAAAAAAAAAAAAAAAACTGCCAGATTTTTGTACTAACTTTTCACAACACAGGTTTTGCTGTCTGACCAGTCAAAGCTTAAAAATATTCATTCGACGCAGTAGATCTGTTTTTATTTTCTTTAAAGGAAGAGAAAGAGAGAAAGAAAATAATACAATAAGTATTTCAGTTATGGTATATGATACAAAAATATTGCAAAATATCTGCAATAGTTAGTGAACTTTTATATGTTCTCTTTTTCCTAAACAAATTCAGGTTTACCAGATTCAAGAAATTTTGATCATTCTTAAGTTGGCTTTCACTTTGGGAGCAACATTGGCAAAAAAATTTTCTTTTTCAGATTCTGTTGTTACTCTCTTCTCTCGATGTGTCATCTATTCATAGAATTCGCAAGTGTAAACCCCTGAGCAACTAAATATTTGCTCCAAGTTTTTCCGATTTGAAGCCCAGACTCTACTCTTCGTTTTCTGCCATACTGTTTTTAATTCCGAAAAGGAAAAAACATGTTTTAAATAATGGTACACTGCTATGTCAACTGCTACACTATGTAAATAATGATATGGTAAGTGCTAAATAGATTTATTTTCATGCCTGAATGTGTTTGTTGATATAATTAAACATAGATTTCTAAGTAAATGAAAAACATTGGTTGTCAAACACAACTTCCCAAAATAAATGATTTGGTTAGTAGAAACAGAAATAAGTTTCAATAGATTATTAGATAGAGATATATTATAGGTATATTTAACTGATTGAAAATTGGAAGTAAGTCCCAAAATTTAGTCAAGTATACTTTTATACTTTGTAATTTAAACAAAAAATTTTGTCACCCCTTAAAGTGAGGGAAAAAAGCAATCGGTATTTTCAAAAAATCACTTAAATGTTTAATTTTTTTTTTAAATTTAAAATGTCAAACATTCTGAATGCTAAAAATGAAAGTAACACACATTTTTACTTTTCTTGTCATCTTTCGTTACCTTAGAAAGTTTTTAAAAAAAATATAATAATAAAAATAATTCAATAGAATTGATCAGCATTAAGTTCGTATCTGTTATCGTACATTTCACTCCTCCAAAATGAATTTCACTCCTTTAAAATATGTCAAGAAGTACTTTCATACCTTGAAAGAAACGCCAAATACAGCACTGGTACATACATTGCAAAATTTTTTGACTAAAATTATTCTCATAAGATCAGCCCTCCCACAAAGCCCTCTCAATTTTCTATGGCAATACTAGACAAATTGATGAAATATCTTGTCGAAGTAAACATTTTACTTCCTGCAACTGCAACCATTCCTCAATTTCGCTCTTAAAACTTTCATGAACGGAAGTTTTCCCTTTACATAGGACATAAACTTCATGACTGTAACATCAAAAAAAAAAAAGAAGAGCAAAAGGATGCAAGGTGCACCGTGTAAATAAGGAAAAGATTCTTGACAATGAAACTACTAGTCACGACTTTGAAAGGTCAGTTGTCTGAAGAGGATGTGTCACTTTACTTCCTTAAGAAAAAGCCGGCATCATAACTAAGTCATCTCTTAAGCTCTTAGTTTCAGCCTTTTTTTTCTTATTTTTTTGAGCAGATTTATTTATTATCCGTTGTGTGAAAGTCTTTAGGCAGGCTCAAAGAATAGTTGTGAGAGTTAGAATGTTTCGAAATAAAATGTTAAGCCATTGAAGTGATTAATGTACCCGTGAAAAAAAAAAATGAATCTGGCGTTTTTAAAGGAAAGAGTACCCGAAAGATGAGGGGAAAAAATGGATAGGGTTTGTCCGTTGGGTTGGCTCCTTTCATAAATAAAGATCTATTCATTATAGGCAGTGTATAAAGGAAAATTCGTTCAAGTACTTGAAGTTAAATATAACTTACTTTTTTCCACATTTTGCTTTGTTTGAAAATGATTATTTAGTCATTTTCTGTTTTAACCAAGAATATTTTAATCTACAGTATTGAGAGCAGATATATGTGCAGGATTTTTTCTGAAGGATGAAAAATTCTCCTTGATATTTTTAAGAGTAGTGAAGTTTAATTTGGAGAAATGTAATTAAAAAACACGGAATATAGAGCAACATTTCATGAAAGAAAACTAATTTTCTATGCATGAAATAAAAGACGGAAGAAAAAAAAAACCATGCGTATAATTTTGATTTTTATTTATTAAAATTTATTACATTTTCTGTTGCAAAAAAAAAAAGAAATAATAATAAAAAACTATATATATATATATATATATATATATATATATATATAAAGAAATAAAATAAATTAAAAAGTAAAATAAATCAATAAAAATAAATAAATCAAATGGATTGTTTTAAAATTCCACTCGCTTCTCCCCTTTCATTTTCCACAATGCTAAATTTTTATGTAAAACCCAACAGTAAAAATCGCTTGAATTAACTTTTTGCCTTGTTTCCGATTTTCAATGCGTGTTACAAAAGTTAAATAGTTCAAACTTCTAGCTATAAATGAATGGCGTTTTCAACTTGGGTTTCTCATTTCTTATTTTACACTCCCTATGCCTCCATTACCAGTTGATAAGAGGAATATTGAATTTGTAGGAAAACTTTGTATGTTTTAAATGCAGTGCCTTTTTGGCTTTTTGTTCAAATTTTCACTTTTGTGCATGTGATGATACTGATTTATTTTTACTTAATATCCATAATGCCCATTTTATAAACTGTAGAAGCACTAAAACTAAACGCCGAAACTTAATGTAACTCTAATCCCAAGGACGAACTGCTTTATGTTTTACAGTAGCTTACGACAATCGGTTTAAATTCATTAAACTGTCTAATCTTTCATGGGAATGCGCCGGATTTGATCATAAAATATTAAAAACCTCAAACTATTCGAGCAGGCGTTCATCTGGGATGCTCCTTGCTAAGCTGTCAATGCCATTATGGAATTGTGTCTTGGTTTTCATTGCAGTGACCAGTTAAATAGGCTTTTATTTTCGTTAGCAGTTTTTTTTTTGAGTCTTCTTTACGAGAGTAAAATAAATTAATTAGTGAGAAAGAAATCTTGGAGAAGAAAAAGTTGAATAAATATAAGTTGCCAGTTTTTTCTTGAGCATGGAACAAATAAAATTCTTGCTTTTGCTTTTAGGCTTTCCTGTAGCGGGGGATTTAAAACTTTTTTGGCGATTGATTCCTTTTTCGTACTGAGTTCCCGCAAAATATCGACTTTAATCTGATCGGGACTTTTAGACCCGTGTCACTTGACATACTTTTATTCTCAATGTAGACCAAGCAAAGTTGGGCCCCTCAACTAGTATACTATAAAATAGTCAGTGATGCAATTGAAGGTGCAAGTGGATAAAGGTGATATGTGACAATTTTTTTAATTTCTAGAAAACCCTAGCAGCATAATCTCATCGGCCGATGATCGGCTATTCATCGAAACCCGATGAAATTCTCATCTTCCGATGATCGGATTCGACGAGTTCTCATCGGGAATTGCTCCAATATGTCTCATCGGCCAAACAGAATTCGAGCAGCAAAATCCGATGAGTTTTGCTCGAAATACGATGAGATTTGGAGCAATTTACGAGCAGTGCAGTCCCGTGCCGATGAATTTAGGATTAATTTTGGATGCTAGGCTTATTTTCATCGGGAAAGTTGATCGGAAGGATATCGCTTTCCTTTGAAAAGTAGCTCATCGAAAACCGTGCTCGGATACTGATCGGAACGATGTGATTGTGCGTTACGGGATCAGTTTACGAGGAGTTCGATTATCGGCCGAGCAAAAGCCGATGAGTTGATGCTACCTGGGAAAGCTTTCAAAGAAAATAAAATGTTGTGTTATTTTCTAATGGATTGCGCTAGTGCTGATGGGCAAACCTGGTTAAATTAGTTGCTCGCTGATAGAGTGTGGTTACAGTTTGTTGGATGAATGCAAATTATTCTCATTTTTAAATACAGCAATAGTCAGCTTAAAGTATACCACTTTTTCATAAATCGTTATAAGTATCTGTGAAGCTTCTACTACGGAAAATTTCACAGAGCTGGCATAGTATAGACGTAAAAATAAGGTCAATCCAAAGGATATCAATGTAGCAGAAAAGAAAAGAAAATTCTCGCAAACTTGGAATAATATGTTCAACCATAATGACCACCATACACTAGACCAGTGGTTCTCACGCTCACTCTGGGGTAGCACAAGGAGGGGCTAGGGGTGCCTGCAAAGTGCCGGAGCTCATGGACGTCATTTCAAGTTTTTCCAGGGGGAGGGGGCAAAGGGTAAAAACACAATATAATTTCACCAGAAAACACCAAAAACTTCGCCCACTTATATGTAAATACATTGATTTCTCAAAGTCGGGGGGGGGGGCAGTGGCGTATTTACGTATGGGCTTAATGGGCTATAGCCCAGGGCGGCACGATTGGGGGGCGGCACTTTTTCCATGCAAAGTGAAAACTTTTTTTTTTTTAAATATACATAGACAGCAGGGCCAGTAGGGCGGATCGGCCGAGAGAATTGCATCAATTAATTGAATTAAATACTATTCTTTATTTATGAGCAAGAATCTGAGAGAATGTCACACCTGTGATTCATGACGTCTCAGATATTTTCCAAAAAATTACCAATTGTTTATTATTTTATTGAAAGACAAAATCCAGAATGCTTTGTTCTAAAGTTGAGTTGTTTAGTTTTTGTGGATAACTAAAGGTGAAGGTGCGGCATCAAAAATTAAGCGGATTTTCAAAACATGGAAGTTGCTGTGAGTCAAAACTCTTACCAGGAACTGCTGAACTTTACAAAATGAATGTTAAATTTGAGGTAAGTTGTTGCCGTAAGGTCAGTGAAGGCCCTCAAAACAAGGCATTTTTGACGTTTTTCAGCATTTGAGGTCTAAAAACAGCCATGCCCCCTGCTTGGGGGCACGGCAATGACCGTCACCCCTGCTTGTGGTCTGGGGAGGCATCGTGCTTCCAAAGTGGCATGGAGCCCAAAGACGCCGTCACAACTCAATTCCAATCATTGGCGGCAACATTCCACGAGGAGTCTATTACAGTGCGTCGCAAAAGTTTAAGCACAACCGAAATCTTTTGATAAGACGAAAAGTATAAACCAAAAAGCTTTGAAATTTTTACTGTAATTAAACAAACAGCTTACAAATACATGTTTCGAATTTGGAAACAATTCATAAAAATTAAAATACGATTACATGATAAAATCAAAATTTTGCTGTCGCAAAAGTTTAAGCACAAAAACGGAATATATATATTTTAGAAAGCATAAAAGTCTTTTAGTAGTCTATGGTGTTACCGTTGCATCTGATGAGTTCGAATATGCGATTTTTCATCGATAGCACGAGATTATGGAAGGTTTCAGGAGTTAGTCTGTACCAGGCTTCCTCGATTGCAGATTTAAGCTCTTGAACAGAGCAATACTGCTTCCCATTCTGGTATACGTCACGTGCGAGAATTCCCCAGATGTTTTCTAAGGGATTTAGATCCGGGCTGAGTGCTGGCCAGTTCATTACACTAATATTTTGAGAAGCAAGCCATTCTTTCGTACTACGGGAATTGTGGATTGATGCGTTGTCTTGCTGAAAAATCCAATCAGGACCACGTAGGACTTCCCCAAATGATAACAAATGCTTTCTCAGGGTATCTTGATACCTTTCTGAATTTTGTCTACCCTTTAGAAAGCTAATAGAAGTTTGTTCGTTGAAGCAAAAAGCCACCACCATGTTGCCTACTGCATACGCACTTCGGATCTTTCTCAAGTCACGCCAGTAGTATGAGAACCCATCTAGAACGTCTAAATTCTATTTTTTTTTTCATCAGAGAACACAACAGTAATCCATTCGTCACTATAATGCATATGATGATTTGCCCACTGCAGTCTTGCTTGTTTGTGACACTTTTTCAGAAAAGGTTTGCGAGCTAACTTTTGTTTTTTGATAAATCCTGATTCTTTTATTCGTCTGCTTATGGTATCACGTGATAATTTTGTACAAATCTGGTTTTTATTTGATTAAGTGACAAATTTTCAGTTAAGGCCAGTATTTTAATTCTTCTATCCTCACGAGAGGTAGTTTTTCTCGGTCTTCCTGAGCGAAACGCAGGTTTAAATTGATTTCCACGTTTCAGAACATGATAAATATCACGTTTAGATCGATTTAAAATCACTGAAATTTGCATAACAGAGTTTCCTTCTGCTTTCAGCTTCCAGAGTTTCACAACTTCTTCAGACGAGAACTGAAGTGACTTCGGCATCTTGATAATACTTTAAACCATTGCTACACTATATAACTCGTTCAAAAGAACTGCACTGGATCTTCACGCATCACGTTTCAAGAGATATTTGCATAAAATCTGATCTGTGCATAAACTTTTGCGACAGCCAAAAAAATATCTTTTGTATTTTCTGATTTTCGTTGCGGTTATATTTTTCAAAACTTCAAACACTTAATTAAGATCATAGTAGCCACTTACAGTATGAATATGAAAGCATTCTGCTGAAAAGATTTCTTTTTATTCAAAAATTTGCATAGTGCTTAAACTTTTGCGACGCACTGTATGAAGCTTGTTCACAGATATAACAAATGCTTCAATCGTCAAGTTGATTATGTAGAGAATTGTAGAGCATTGTACCTTACTTTTGATAATAAAATATTTTTTTTTAATTTGAATTCGTTTATTTTTTCTAGCCTAACGGAGGTTGAAAAAAAAAACAACCCTTGTACATTATTGTGGTCTTTCAAACGACACTACTTTTGCCGTGGCAACTAAAATGTACAAGCTGTTTTTGGACCTCAAAAATGCTGAAAAACGTCAAAAATGCATTGTTTCGAGGGCCTTCACTGACTTTACGGCAACATCTTACCTCAAATTTAACATTCATTTTGTAAAATTTGAACCTTCTGTATTCCATATACAAAAAAGAAAATAGGAGTTCAACAGTTCCTGAGTTTTGGCTCACAGCAACTTCCTTTCTTGAAAATCCGCTTAATTTTTGATGCCGCACTTTCACCTTTAGGGATCCACAAAAACTAAACAACTCAACTTTAGAACAAAACATTCTGGATTTGGTCTTTCAATAAGATAATAAACATTTGGTAAATTTTCGGAAAAAATCTGAGACGTCATGAATCACCTCATAATGCTAGGCGTGACAGTTTCTCAGATTCTTACTCTTAATAACACTGGAATGCTGGTGGAATTTTTCATACAAAAGTACTGAACCGCAGGGGTAAAAAGGGAAAGAAGATAAGACAGGAATAAGACTAGAAAGATGAGAAAAAAAGACTGCGAGACAGAAAAAATTGTTCGTTAAAACCGGGTCTTGCTCGTTAAAAACGAATTCTGTTCCACAGACTTAACATTGATCCAATGAAATATTCTCGTTTCCATCGTTAAATCCGAGTTCTCGTTATATACGAGTTCGACTGCATTATTACACATTTTTTAAAATTATTTTATCGTTTATTTATCTGTTGATTTTATTTTATTTTTTCTAAAATATTTTAATGAAGCCATGATCCATTTCAATAAAATTTTGAACACCAGTAAGTAAATAAAAAAAAAATTTTTTTTTTTATAACTCTGAAATTCAACACCTCAAGGGGAGGGGGCGGCCAGTTTCAAAAGCCCAGGGCGGCCTCACGTCCAAATACGCCTCTGGGGGGGGGAGAGGCAATTGACCCCCCCCCCCTAAATGACGGGCCTGCCGGAGCTGTGATTTTTTGCATACTCTCCGAGTTTCCCCTCAAAATTTTTCACGTATATAAACATGATATTGATCTGTTTTCTCTATATATAGTGCTACTTATACTTTAATAAATTAATTAATTAATGCGTAAAATACACAGTGGAACTACAGGTTGCACAAGGTATCTTTGAGGGTGTAACGTTGTAGCACCAGCAGCATCTCCCTGAAGGGTGCCAAAGGGAGTCGAATGGCACCCTACATGGGATCCCACTGGTGCTACAACGTTTCTCCTTAAATGTGCCTTGTGCAACTTGTAGTTTTAACTGTGTAGAGATACCGTACATGACTGGGGTGTCGTGAGAAAATTTTTAATCTTCAAACGGGAGCACTAGAAATAAAAATTTAGGAACCCCTGCGTTAGACTATTCGTAAGAAAACGTGCACTCGTGTTGTATTTATCATAATTTTTTTTCGATATCTATTTTCATTTTCTGCAGAAAGAAGAAAATGCATGAGGGGAAACTTCAAAGATGCTTTAAGAACCATTTGGTTCGAAAACGTGCTCTAAATATTTTAACTAGATGTTTGTAACGGAAGAGAAAGCTTTAAAACAAAATGCGTTCTGGCGTTGCAGACATAACGAGAGAATCAAGTTCAAATTACCTTAAAATGGCATGTTTTCACTCTTTGTTAAATTTACATCTTTACTTCAAACAATACCCGAGCTCTTTCAGGAAACGCAAAATCATTTTTCTTTTGCGAGAAATAATGCAGGAAGTAATGGAATCTGCCTTTCACATAAACCTAAGGTGAGGTCAAATGTCAGTAACCTAAATAATAATTTAGATTATTCGAGAAATTTATACTTTTCTGCATTCAAATGCATTTACCCTTCGGAATTATAAATGAACTAGTTTTTGAATACTCAGTGCTCTAAGAAAAATTAAAAATAAGTAAAAATAAAAATGAAAAATAAATAAGACATAAAAAATTGTTGGTTATTTAACAGCTAGGAAAGGTAATGTTCATGAAGTAGAATCTTATTACTACAACCGCCACCATCAACAGTAGGTTATTATTTTCCTGGCTACAGTCAATTCGCTTATAACGGGAGCGAAGGCATTGCGACATTTGCTCGTTATAACAGAGTATTCATAAAGCTTATTTTCTTTTGTTTTTTATTTCTGTACGGTACCAAAGAATTTAGTTTCATTTTTATTTGAGTTGTCTTGTTGTCTCTTTCTTGTGTTAACGTTTTTCACTTTCCTCATTTAGTTCACCTGCATTAACTTGAAGTAGACATCCTCGGAAGTAAAATCTCGGAAGTGACAACATTGGAGTTTTTAAAATTTATTGGAATTTTTAATTTTTAAAATTTTCTTTACTATACAAATAAAGAAGGGTCGTCATCTTTCGTTCTCAGGATTAATGACTCCTCATTATCGGTTGATTCGGACTGTGAAAGGATTTTTTTTGAAGAAATTGTAAGCTGAGGTAGAAGTCAGCAGAAATTGTATCAATCACAAAATTCTTGCTCGCTTGAAGCGGATTTTGCTTGTTTAAAGCGAGTAATGCTCGAGTTATGTGGTCCATAGACTTAACATTGTTCAAACCAAATGTTTTTAAATTTTTCGTTAGATACGCGTTCTTGTTAAATCAGGACTTGTCCATTGACAGCTAATAAGACCTCTCCTAAACTGAATTTGAGCCGAAGGGCTGAAGATTAAAAACAGAAAGCGAACATATTTTTTTGAAAATATGAAATGGTGAACCCACTCGGAGGCTCTTCAGAGGTGTTGGGTTCCCGTAGCTATATATATATATATATATATATATATATAAAACCATTACGTTTATGGGGCAAAAATTTCGTGCTATGAACAATTTGCAGTTAAGAGGGGTGTTAGCTTAATGGAGGTGATTGCTCGAAGACGTTTTACTCTATTACTAAACTTCAAACTTTCAGGTATGGTAATTACGGACGATTATTCTTCAAATTACATCTGGTTTATGATTCCTTATCCCCCCCCCCAAAGATATTTATATGAATAATTTTAAATCTCTTTTTCAGTTGCATTTTGTCTGCTTTAAACAATAATTTTTTTTAACTGTTACATTTTTTCTTTAACATTACAATTGCTCTCATTCTTATTGTACGGTTAATTTATTTTTCATAATTGATTAACGTATTATGGTGTAAATTTTAAAATGTTACAACGTATTAATGTTTTTGCGTGATAGTTTGCATGAATAAAAATTCTGAAATGTTATACTGAAATTAATGCAAAATCATTACTTTTTGAAACAAAGAGTAATTAACTATAGAGAGTATAAATTCTAAAAAAAAAAAGATTAAAAAAGATGAAAATAAAGATAAATAAATGAATAAATAAACAAATAAAAATCTCTTTCAGAACCTGACTGCAATTATTGATTAAAAAAATCCTAGTTTGAGAAAAACTAATTCTCGACTGGACAAAATGAACTCCACACAAAAATGAAATTTCAAATATATATATATTTTTTTGATAAACAACTGCTGATTAAGAGAATAATCCAATTCGCAGATCAATATATTTATTTACAATAGAGAAATAAAAATTGTCGGCGGATCAACACACGAGAAAATCGGCTCGAAAAACAAGAGAAAAAAAATGTCATTATCTTCTTATCTTCTTTGCTCCTTCCTATGCTTCATTGCTTCTTTATTGAAATAAAGACGGCATTATTCATTCATGGAAAAATGAGATAAAATGGGATACATTTGTAAATTTATTCTGTGCATTTGAATAGGTAGCTACTTTCAATCTCAATATTTTGATTTCGTCTTTAAAGCATTGCTACAATAGGGGACGAAGTCAAATCCCCCCCCCCGCCACACGCGAGGAGTGATTTGGATATCAAAGATAAATACAGTCTGTCCCACATCTTTGTTATTCTAAACATTAATGAGAAACATGTTAACAGTTGTTATGAAATAGTTTGAAGCAAAAAAACTCACATGTTTACTTGGAAGAATTTAAATATGCATTCTATTTTTTATTGTAATAAGTTCAAAATTCTTCTTATGGTGTGTTTAAAACAAACTCCACAAAATTGTTTACAATATACAATATGCATGATTTTCAAACTTATTTTCAAAGGAAAGAGTATGAAAAACTACACGAAATATTATAAATTAAACTACCTATAAAGGGCGTTAACTGTATTTGAAACAGCTTTTAAATTGTCACTTCCAGCACAAACAGAAGTCGCAGATAGTGACGTCAAAATTCATGATTTTTCTTCCTAATAGCTTCCATAGGTGTGTTGGACGCCAAAGGATATAGTTTTAAAGCAAATTTTTTGTTAAATGATCGTAAAATGAAATAAAACAAGGTGTGAAAAGTATCGTCTGCTTTCAAAAAGCAATAAGAAAGATTAAAATCTTTGAAATCGAAAACGTAAAGGAATTAAAAATTAATAAATAAAAAGATATTTTATTAATTAGAAATTTAAAAAATAAAATTAAAAAATACGGCAATTATTCAATTGCCGTATTTTTTAATTTATCGTCTGTGCGTATTTATTTTTATGATATTTCGTAAACATGTTATGGAAATTAGTTTGACTTATTATTGTTTCTCAGAATTTGGGTTTAATTAGAAATGGTAATAAGGAGGCAAATAAGAGTAGTAATTTTAACAATTTTGATTCAAGAAATCGTAAGGGGTTGAATAAAAACAAGTTGAGCATGCTTAAGGTGTTTTATACCAATGCTCGCAGTATTAGGAACAAGATGGAAGAATTGAAAAGCATTATTATACACTGAAGTGACAAAAGTCATGGGATAGCAATATGCAAATTTTCAGATGGCAGTAGCATCGCATAGAACAGGTATAAATGCGCAGTGCTTTTACAGAGCTTTCATTTCTGTTCAAGTTATTCATGTGAAGAGGTTTTAACGTGATGATGACCGCACGACGTGAATTAACAGACTTTGAACGCGGAATGTTAGTTGGAGCTAGACGCATGGGTCATGCCATTTCGGAAATCGTTAGAGAATTCAACATTCCCAGATCCACTGTGTCAAGAGTGTGCCGAGAGTATGAAATTTCAGGCATAACATCCCACTATGGACAGCGCAGTGGTCGACCGCCTGCACTTAAAGATCGAGACCGGCGACGTCTGCAAAGAGTCGTAAATTCTAACAGACAAGCAACACTGCGTCAAATCACCGTAGAAATCAATGTGGGACGTACAATGGACGTGTCTGCTAGAACTGTGCGGAGAAATTTGGATTTCTTGGGCTATTCCAGCAGAAGACCGACTCGAGTGCCTTTACTGACAGAACGACATCGCTTGCAGCGACTCTCGTGGGCACGTGAGCATATCGGTTGGTCCCTAGATGAATGGAAAACCGTGGCCTGGTCCGATGAGTCACGATTTCTGCTGGTAAGAGCCGATGGTAGGGTTCGAGTGTGGCGCAGACCCCACGAAGCCATGGACCCAAACTGTCAGCAAGGCACTGTTCAAGCTGGTGGTGGCTCCGTAATGGTGTGGGCTGTTTTTTCATGGCATGGACTTGGTCCTCTAGTGCGACTGGACCGAACATTGACTGGAAATGCTTATGTGCAGCTACTTGGAGATCACTTGCTGCCATTCATGGACTTCATGTACCCAAACAACGATGGGATTTTTATGGATGACAATGCGCCATGTCACCGGGCCACAACTGTTCGCAATTGGTTTGAAGAAAATTCTGGACAATTCCAACGAATGATTTGGCCACCTAGATCGCCCGACATGAATCCCATTGAGCATTTATGGGACACCATCGAGAGGTCTGTTCGTGCCCAAAATCCTGCCCCATCAACGCTTTCACAATTATGGACGTCTATCGAGACAGCATGGCTCAATATTCCTGCAGAAGACTTCCAACGACTTGTTGAGTCCATGCCACGTCGAGTTGTTGCACTTCGCCGGGCAAAAGGAGGGCCGACACGATATTAAGAGGTATCCCATGACTTTTGTCACTTCAGTGTAAATGAGAGTTTGGATGTTATTGGAGTTACCGAGACATGGGCTACCAAAAATGATGATGATTTATTGTGTATTGCTGGGTATAATTTGTTTAAACAAGATAGAGTAGGTAAAAGAGGTGGTGAGGTTTTATTTTATGTTAGAGATACTTTAACTTGCAATGAATTGGCAATAAATGACAAAACTAATGATATTGACATGGTTTGGCTAGAACTGATGAGCGGCAAGGGCAAAAAATTACGTTTGGGTAACATTTATCGGCCACCTAGTCTAAGCCAGGATCAAGACAGATAGCTTTAAGAGGGCCATTGATCTTCATTGGGGTCTTTAATTTGACTAGGACCAGCCTAGTTGGGCCCAGAGCCTGCTGCTGGTCGTCACATTTGTATTTGTATTTGTATTTGTATAAGTTTGTGAAGGTTTCCGTTCACTTTTGAGGTGATACAAAAGTGAACGGAATGGACATACTATGAATTAGTTCCTGAATTGCTACGTCAAGCTCCGTTTTCTACGACGTCACTTTATTTTTTACTCGAAAATTAAAAGTTGTACGATTTTAAATACTGATTTTTGAATTCATGATTGAATACGTATAAAAACATACTTTGGAAGTTTTTTTTTTTTTTTTTGACATGTTGCACATTTTCTGTCACAGGTTTTCTCACAGAATGATTTTTAAAGCATCTATAATTGTTAATTATGCGTTAGGGCTATCAATATTACAAGTGTCGTTGCTTATTAAATAATGAATTGGTATTGTCTACATTGATAAAAACTGAAACTGGAAATTTTTCCATTGTAAAATTCTGTATAAAGCACTGTGCAGTTTTTCAAAGTGCAAATTGCAGCTAAGTTTATCTATTTCTAAATATTTAATTAAAGTTTTTTTTAAGAAAATTAAATGAAGAATTTCATTTCATTACTCTAGAGAAGAAAATTATTTATTTCAATATTCCAACGAAGGGGAACGGGAGAAAACAATAACTTCAAATTGTCCACAATTATTAATTTCGCTTTATTGTTACCACCTTTTAAAACTCTCTTTGGCTCATCAAATAACTGATATTTTCCACTTCGATAAAACGAAACAGGAGAGAGTATTAGTGAAAGAAAACCCTGATCCTTCGTACCAAATTATTTGCTGCAATCAAGTGACCTGTTACGCTTCGCTTCACCCAGTGTCCGAAAATACGTTATCCCAAGTTATTTCCCTCTGGGTAGCTAGAGATAATACCACTAGCCCATCAAAGCGGACACAAAGCTTTGTGTAATTCTTGGGGGAAATTAGGGACTTCTAATTCAGTTGGCTTTCTTCTACTTCCTCGATTTCACAAGTGCTATCGGTGTGGTTGTCGTGCACAAAGGAGGGAACCGTTTGGAAAGGAAGATAGTCCAACTTTTATGAAAGGGATTTGGTTAACTACGGGCGGTTTTGGTTTTCGGATGCTTTTGGCATTTTTCTGGATTTATAGAAGAGAAAGACACTAACAAAAGCAAATATTTTAAACACTGTGTTTGAATATAATTGAAGTTAAAATCAACGAAAAAAACCCACAAATTAGGTAGAAAATACAGCAAATAGCTATTTCAAAGCTACAATGGAGCCTCTTCCTCAGTGTAAAAAGCTCAGCACACAACATGAAAGCTGTGAGAGAACTCACAGCTTTTCAGGTGTGTAGGGGAGAGTGGTAATGAATGGGCCATGGTGATGAATGGGCCACTAACAAAATATGAAAAAGTATTTGCATGAATTTTTTTTTGATGCCACCAATAGATGTGTTCAACAAAACTCATCCAATTTTCATTCGTTTGCGCTGAGCCATTTTCAAACTAGAGTGGCATAGTCAAGAATCTGACTGAAAAGTAAGTTTTTCCCTTTTTAGTAAAACATTTCCTAGCTAAAATGTACCAAGTGTTTCAGTGCATACATATGTATAAGCTAGTCTTTCCATATCTATAAACTAATCTTAAGATGTATTTTGATGTTATCTAAATTCAATGTACTCAAAAAACCTAAATGTATTACAAAAGTAAAGGTGGGGCTGAATGGGCCACTATATCATGGTAATGAATGGGCCACCTAAATATTGTTTATCTTCCTTTTCTTTGGATTTTCGCATTAATATGAAACACAACTGAATGTCATAGATAAAGATTACTGTCGTCAAAAGGGCCATTCCAGCCTTACGTGTGTGACTTTTTGACGCCATTTCTTTGCAAATAACAATAAAAACCAGGACGATATTTTTTATATATTTCTTAGTGGTTGCTATTGGAGTAACAGAAGATATGCAAAAGTTGTAATGCGGCGTTATTTTTTTCATAGGACACTTTTGAATTTTTTTATAAAATTTTAAATACAGAGTTACGTGTGTGACTCGGAAAATCTGAAAATAAGTTATGCCTGATATTATTGTGTAATTTCCTGTGAAGTTTTAAAAGATAAATGAACGGTGATTTTTGTGCATGTGTCTAAGTATACTAAGTAAGTATTCCACATATTCTTTTTTTTCTAAACTTCGTAGAGTAGCAATAAAAAATTTTTAATATTCCTTACGTGTGTGACACTAGAGCCTTACGTGTGTGACCGCGTGCAGCATGTCTTCATTTTAAAGTCAATTCAACTTCCACAACTGATAATTATAGCTATCAGCATTATATATGTGTCTGTCTGTCTCTACCCCTCCCCCCCTCCCCCTCCTCCCCTCCCCCCTCCTCCCCTCCCCCCGCCCCCCTCTTCTAATATTTTTTGAGTGAGCAGTCCGATTTGAACAAACTTTTTTTTGTTCGAAAGATCTCGGCAAGGAGACCTCATTCTCATATTTGACTTTCAGATTTGAACAATATTTCGTTCAACTTTGAACCGTTCAAACAACCTGTCCCCCGTTAACAACTTTTGAGTAAACGATCCGATTTGAACATTTCTTTTCTTTTGTTCTAATAATCTCGGCGAGGATAAATAATTCTCACATTTAATATTTTGGTTTGAGCCCTTTTTTGTTCAACTTTGAACCGCTCAAACAACTGGTCCCCCGCTAATTACTTTTGAGTTAAACAGTCTGATTTGAACAAACTTTTTTTGTTAGAAAGATCTCGGCGAGGACAATTAATTCTCATGTTTGACTTTTCGAATTACCCCCCACCCCCACCCCCCACGTACCCATTATCTTTCGGATGAATATTTTACCAAATTTGAAATTTGAAATTGGCAAACGGGAAAGTAGGCTCGTTCAGTTCCGGACGGAACCACTTGTTTAATATTTGATTTTTTGCCCTAAACGAAAGATCTGATTTTGTTGGACATTGCCGCTAGTAAATAATTAAATTGCAAAGATGTGTTCATAAAATAAAAAATGAAGACGAAATTAATTCTCATTTGTATACGAATTATATATAGGTTATTTTATAATTTATTTATATAACATGTTACATGTAATCAGAGGAGATTAACAAAAAAAAAATAAATTAAAAAAATCGGTTCCTGGGAAAGTTTCTCAAACAAAGACCTGACTCTTAACCCTTCACTGCACGATTTTTATATTTTCATGAAAAAAGTCATATGTTACCTTTTAATAACTCTGAGTTCAGGAAAAATGAAGAAAAAAATTTATCTTCAAAAGGTGCACCAAAAATGATGTTTTAATTGTTTGTTCTACATATGGCACAAAGCACATAGCATATGCTTTGTATACCGATAAGTGTAATAATCTACAATGTGTTTTGTGCCATAAGTGGTACAAACAAATTTGCCACTATGTGTATTAAAACATTTTTAGAACAAAGGAAATAATGACTAAACACACTTCTAACGGAAATGCAGACACTCATTTTTTTCAAAAGAAAGAACTGTAATACCTAGACTAGTGCAACTAACTAGTACATAAACATCACACTAAACTGTTATAGCAATGTTCCAGAAGGGGTGTAAAACTCAGTTTAACTGCATTTAAAAAGTCATTGGAATATATGAGGGTTTATTTGGTTTGTGCCAGATCTGGCACACCGTGCAGTGAAGGGTTAAGGTAAACCATTCAAAAGTCTTACGTGTGTGACAGCTTTTAAAGAGCCTCGTTAAAACGTTTCTGCCGAATGGATGAAGATGTACGTCAGGTTACAGGTGTTATGTATCAAGTTAATTTATGATATGAGATAGTTTTCTTTTAGTCCCCTAATTAGACCTTGGGGGGAAACTTTTCTATCTTTTGCCTTACGTGTGTGACCAAAAAAAAGTAACCTGCATATTTTGAGGGGTTAAAAACTTATGAAACACTTTATTACAAAAAATATGAGATATAATCATACTAAAGGATCTACGTTCATGATATTTGATAGTTTTTCCAAAAAAAAATTGATTATTAGATGAAAAAAATTCTCTGACATTTTTTCACTAATAATGCATTTTTTTTTAAATTTGTTTCAATGTTATTAAACAAGGCTAAAATATGAGAAAAGAAAAATTTTATCTTAAAATTGATGCTGGAATCGAAAAGAGTAGACATTTTTTTGTCAAAAAATAAGATTTGTTTTTGTATTATGGGGGGAAAAATTTTGGTGTGTTAGGACCACTTTTCGTGGAATTGCCCAAAACAGGTTTGTAGTAACTTCTAAATATAATTTGCAGATCTATATTATATTCCTAAAGTACAATAGACCTCTGGTCGCAATGCGTGGCTTGAAAAAGCCCCCCTCTCTCCTTCATATTATATTCCTCACAGTACAATTTCATTTTTTTTTTTTTTTGGTAACTTAAGTTAGATATTTCTTATTCCCGATGTCTAGTACATTAAAAAAAAAAATTGATACTTGACAAGAGAGTTTGAAAATGAAGATGAAGTTTTTGAAAGTGATTTTTAGTATTATTTTTGAAATATATTAATTTTGTTAAATCATAGTGTGTATTATCTGTTATTTTTTTATATATATATTTGATGTTATTTATTTCTTACAATCTCATTATTTAGTCATTTTTCTGCTACAATTGGTATGCATCAGTTTTATTTTAATTGCATCAGTTTTGATGTTTATATAGGGTGAGTTCTGGTAAGTGCGTCCACGGGGTAAGTGCGTCCACTGGGAATTATATGAACACTGTCCTGAAACGGCTTCTGCAACACATCGACTATGTTAGATAACTGTCTAATGATAATTTCAATAGGTAGAATTCAGGCCTGGATTCAATAGACAAAACACAATCAGAGACAACTTAAATGTCTTCAAAAAAACTCTGAAGTAAAGATTGTGAAGGTTTTGTTTCAGTTTCTCTTGCAGTCATACTAAGCAATTGAAGTCAAGAAATGCAAATTGTTTCTTTTGAGTAATAGCTACTAATAACATACATGGGGTATTTTGATCAAATACTCTAACTAAAATTTGTTTATATGACGGTACGCACTTTCCCTTTCTTTAAAGTAAGGTAGGGGTAAGTGCGTACCATTATGATGGGGCAAGTGCGTACCACTATCATGAGACATATGCGTGCTATTATGCGGAGCAAGTACGTACCATGATGATGAGGCAAGTGTGTACCATTACGTGGAAAATCCGACTCTCGTAATTCACCTTTAATTTTGCTTATAACTCTTTTATAAGCCGATTATAAATCCGACGTCATTTCCATCAAGTATTTATATTTACATTGAATGCGGCATAAGATTTCAATTTTATTCATTACCTCTGAAATATATTGGCTTTTAGGTATCAGTTAGTAAATTTTTCGTTGAAAATAGCGATCATAAGCTATACTTAGTTTAAACCAGAATGACAAATGAAGCAATGAAATTAAGTGAAACACTAAATAAGGAACCAACTGATTCAAAAAACGAAGGTGGAGTAATGAATAAATTATATTTAAGAAAATTAAGAACACCTTGTGAAAAACTATTTCAATATACAAGAAAAAAAAAGTACAAGTATTATATCATGATCAATTATTATTTTTTTTTTTTTTTTTTTGCTCTTTATTTTGTGCTTTTTCTCACTGCTGCTGATTCTAGTAAGAAAAATATTTTAAAACCGTATTTATTCAAAACAAAAAAAAAAAAACGAATTGTTCACTCAAGTCACCTAACGATCTACCATACAAATAGAATTAAAGAAAATCACAGGGGTACGCACTTACAACAAAGCTATTGGACGCACATATCTCATCTTACATTTAAGAAGGGGTAAGTGCGAACCCTGGCTTAAACACAGGCTGATTAATGTATTAAACCAAAATAAACTATGTAGACTACAAGTGATTATTACTAAATAAAAACAACTTACATTTGTTCACTTGGTCTTATTAAAAGGACAAAGCAAGAATCACAAACACAACTCTCTCAATCTTCAAATTACAGTTGTTCGTAAGACACGTGGGATATCACTGATTGCGTTTCATCCATGCAAGCAAGTGCTGATCTCTAGTATTAGGAATTATCCCAAGGCAATTACCTAACATATTTAATATGTGCCAGAAGTTTTTTCCTGCTCATATTCACATAATTTAAGGTGGACGCACTTACCCCGCTAGGTAGGGAAAGTGCGTACCTTAGAATAGGTGTCATAAACCAGGTCACAAAACCTATGCTTATGGTTTATTTGACATATTATATGCTTGAAAATCTTAGTAAAGGATCTGGAAAGAAAAGTAAAAAAAAATTGTGAGTGTGCTAGATTTTTCATCAGAGCAGCATCCTTAAGAACATGAACTTTGAAAAAAAGGGTACGCACTTACCAGAACGCACCCTAATTTTAAATCAGTATGATTTTGTATCATCATGTCAAGTGCCACATTTATTTTGTCATATTCAGCAAATAAAAGATTAAATCCACATGTTTTCATTGAATTCATTTAGTGGCCCATTCATTACCTCCGATGGCCCATTCAACCCCATAGGTGGGGTTGAATGGGCCAAATTTCAAAATTTTTATTTTCTATTATAATTCATTATAGACAGGTGCTAATCCAACTTTTATGACTTTTTTAGATAGCCAGATAAGTAAAGTAACTAAAACACCAATTTAGAGTTAAAACAAAGTGTTAGAAAAAATTACAAAAATTCAAAACCAAAAAGTGGCCCATTCATTACCACTCTCCCCTACTGTGGAAGTCGGACTGCACATCGAATTATATTACCGTTGGTAAAGTAAAGCAGCGCTCCTCAAATTGCCAGCTAAGCTTGCGCAAGACAACAACAAATAATTCAAGCTACAACGTTGTCCGCGATAAAAATTAAATGACAAAGAAATTGAAACTTTAATTGAAAGGAAGGAAAAGTAATAAAATTATAACGAAACGAAAAAAAAAATATCTCTACGTCTCAAATGCTTTATCTTCAAAGCTGGTTATCACGTGTTAAAAACACAAAATAAAAGTTTGATAGAGTACATTCTGAATCATGTGAAGATGTCAATGTCATAATATAACTGACTGTTCACTATGTGATATGTTCGCTGAAACAAGGCTCGGCTATTATTTTCCTCTAAATAAACTTAGGTGCAACTAAGCTCACACAGCTCAAAACAATTAGAGGAGAAAGAAGATTCTGCAACATCCCGATTTCTGCCCCATCTCCTTTTTCCGGTTTTTGACGTCATGAGCTTTGATTTGCATATAAAGTTTTCTTCTTCCGTCTCCTGATAGGCTTTAAATTATGGATGATTCATTTTGGTTTTTAGTGGCATATATCTTTGCGTAATTTTGTAAAAACCACGTGATCCCCTAATTGCTTTCAGCAGTGGGGGGGGGGGGGATAAGTATGAATAAAAATTTAGAGAAACTAGTACTCATGGTAGGCGAAACTTTCCCCTTTTTTTTGAGGCAAGAGATGGTACTAGTAGACCTGGTAGATGCTGCTAGGGACATGATTTATGGAAACATTTCAACGAAAGCCTACCTAGGGTTCAAAATCTGCACACTGCAAAAAATGAACTGTTGTTTTTTCAGTATAAAACTGGCAGCCGAGGTTCCAATTAAAAACTGTAAAATGAGCAGTAATAAACTGTAAAACTAGCAGTTTTACAGTTTCTTACTGTAAAGTTCGCAATATTACAGTTTATTGCCATAAATTTAAGTGCATTATACTGTAAAAACAACAGTATAATACTAGCAGCAGAGGTTCCAGTTTAAAACTGCAACATTCATGTTAATAAACTGTAAAATTAGCAGTTTTACAGTTAATTACGGTAAAATCAGCAATTTTTACAGTTTATTACTGTAAAATTAGCTGAATTATACTGTAAAAACAACATTCGTTTTTACAGTGCACGCCGTTTCATTCAAAACTTCAAAAAGTCCACTTACATCGCTTTGCTTGTCACTGCATCATATTATCTATTGCTAATTAAATACAATTCTCTTTTAACATTACCTATGATATTTACATACTATGAACGAGGCGTGCTGTCGATAAGATAATTTATCTTATGGGAAGGAACAATGCTATTATCCATCAATAATCGTGGTGGGAAACAACAATCCTTAAATTATTTGTTAAACTTGTGAAGTAGTTTAATCAGACATTGTTTCAATTGGTAGTGGAAATAATTACGTATTGTTTGAAACAATCCGTTTGTTTTACATGGGATTGCCACTCTACTGCGGCGAACTATCAAGTATAATTTATACACCTCCATATGAGGTAAACATAGTTTTCGCACTTTCACTTTCGCTTTAAACTTCATTCCTGTTATGTATTTGAACTATATATCGGAGCTACTGATCGGTACCAATATTTGCACATTGGTATCTAATGATTTTTCGATATCATTTTCAATAAAAAACTTATTTTGAAAACGTACTTTAAAGTAGTTGTGATTAATGAAAAACAACGAATGTATTACGAATGAGCAATTATTACTGTAACTGGAATGACCGTGTGTTTGAAATGAATATTAACAATAGATATTTCATTTTTATTTTATTTCTTTTTAAATAACTCTTTGCTTTCATTTCATCTATAGAAAATAAGTAAAACATGTATAAGGGGTTGTTTATGACTAGGATGATCCTCAGAGAGAGAAGGGGATTCATCAAATTGCGAGTTTGTGTCAAAGGGGGAGGGGTTAACAAAAAGGTTAACATCACATAGTTTGGATAAATGAAAGCGGTTAGATAAAACATTTGTGTTTATGTACTTTTTTTATTTTAAGACGAAGATGCAACGTTCTTTTGATGATTTTATTTTCTGTTCTTATAATTTTTCCCCTAGCAAAATCACCGATGTAAATTAAATTTTTAATTAGGTCCCACTTAAAACTTTGAATTTAACCTTTTATGATTGGGGTGATATATTTTTATGATATATTTTGGGCTCATTCTGTTAATTTAAAGAAAATATATCTAGTTCTATTTCCTATTCCACGATACTTCTGTTCTCAGTTGCTCATTTTCATTAATTATTTGATTACCATTGTATATGCTATGCTTTCCTGTAAACCTTAATTTATAGCGTAGAAAATAAGTGGAGATATAATAATAATTATTATTTTGCTTACAAATGTGTGTGCGTACAGAACTTATGGAGCGTATGAATTTACATGGACAGCTTCCCTGCAAAAAGCAACCATTTCCAATGTCGCAGTAACAAGATTAATAAATCCAAGCTACTACTGTGAGACACAACTCTGTAAAAAAGGATTAGATCACTTGTCCCACAGTCTATGCCCACAGTCCCCTGCAACAAATTCAAATCTGTAATACGAAAAATCTATTAGTTTTGCAAGTTCTTTTTGGCATGAAGTTTAAAGTAATCAGTGTGAATTTGCCAAAAGCGCCGAGAGCGGTGTTGAAAACTTTGCTTAGTTTGAGAGCCACATTTGTGATGAAAGTATGCATCAGGGTCGTTGCGAAAACAGTCCTCTGGGAAGTGATTTTATTAATGTCAATTAATTAAATTATAAAACATATTAGTTATTATGTCCACTATTTGTGCCTAAATTTATAGGTAGTCTCGTAACTAATTATGTTCCAATAGTTTTGCAGATATTACGCAACAAAGAGCAAAAACACAGTCACCTGGCACAGTCCCCTGCCTAGTTATATTAGGCGGGGGACTTAGCCCCTATCATGATTTATCAGAAAAACACAAAAATTGGCCCTCTTTCAAACTAAAGTAATAGATTCATTTTCTGAGCAATAGTATTATAATTATACGACCATTTCAAAAAACCGTGCCCGGACAGATTTCGTGTGAAAAATGACGAGTTTACAGAGAATCGCCCTTACAATAGCTCACCGACGGAGGGGGGGGGGGGGAGCTAAGAGGCATAAGCCCCTCCCAGAAGAACAAGATAAACTCCCTTGATTGAACCAAACTCCTTGAAATGCGCTTTTTGGACTTGATTTTTAGAAACAGCCCCAACCCCCTTTTTAATTTCACCAAAAATGACTGCAGTTTTTTCTTTAGGATTTTAAATTCGAAAATTTTCCGAAGGAGGGCCACTTATAGTCTAAGATCCCACCGCAGTTTATCTACACTCATAGCGTACACTCATGACGTATATTTCAAATTAAAGCTGATTTTTTTCTGAACGTGATGCACTATGTCCGCCTATGTAAAAGTGCCCGAAACCTATAGGCAGCCCGGCCTAAACAGGTCACATGAATGTAGTATTTCTACACTCATAGCGTACACTCATGAGTCATATATCAAATTGAAGCTAATTTCTTTCTGAGCGTGGTGCACTAAGGCTGACTATGTAAAAGTGGCCGCAACCTCTAGGCAGCCTGGCCTGAAGTTTAGGGTCCAAAATTTCAAATGGTTATAAAAGGCGGAAAAATCGGTCGATTCTTTTGCTTTTTTTACTAAAATTATTCTTAATGTGAGTACTTTTTCGAAAAAAAATTGATGAACTAAAATTTCAACAATTGCCGATAGGGGGCGCTTTAGACTTTGGAGCTAAAAACAACTACTTTTTACCGTTTGTTTTCGTATTTTCGCAATTGATTCAAAGAGTTAAAACTCTAACTTAAATTTTGAGCCCAAAATATCAACTAATTTCCGGTTTTTAGCAATACTCGGACCAAACGTCAAAAATTGTGTTTTTATGCTTTTTAACTAGTGCTTTCATGTAAAAAAATTATTAAAATCACCTGATAATGTTAAAATAAAATCAAATTAACCCTTTCGTAACTAAAAAAAAGAAAAAATAATTTTTTTTCCAACATTCTTTTTACCCAGAAATTTTGTATTTTACGACTCAAAAAGTGTGCATTTAATTTTATTTTCACATTATTAGTATCGCCAGATGATTTTAATAATCTTTTTTACATGAAAGGACAAGTTAAAAAGCAGAAAAACACATTTTTTGACGTTTGGTCCAAATATTGCTAAAAACTGGAAATTCGTTGATATTTTGGGCTCAAAATTTAAGTTAGAGTTTGAACTTTTTGAATTAATTGCGAAAATACGAAAAAAAACGGTAAAAAGTAGTTGTTTTTAGCTACAAAGTCTAAAGCGCCCCCTATCGGCAATTTTTGAAATTTAAGTTCATCAATTTTTTTTCGAAAAAGTACTCACATTAAAAATAATTTAAGTAAAAAAAGCAAAAGAATCGACCAATTTTTCCGTCTTTTATAACCATTTGAAATTTTGGACCCTAAATTTCAGGCCTGGCTGCCTAGAGGTTGCGGCCACTTTTACATAGGCAGCCTTAGTGCACCACGTTCAGAAAAAAATTAGCTTCAATTTGATATATGAGTCATGAGTGTACGCTATGAGTGTAGAAATACTACATTCATGTGACCTGTTTAGGCCAGGCTGCCTATAGGTTTCGGGTACTTTTACATAGGCGGACATAGTGCATCACGTTCAGAAAAAAATCAGCTTTAATTTGACATATACGTGGTGAGTGTACGCTATGAGTGTAGATAAACTGCGGTGGGATCTTAGACTATTAGCCCTTCCCAGGAAACAATCCTGTGTGCGTCACTGTTTATTTAAATATGTAGTATCGTCACTGAACTGTTATTATATGACTATAATTCAACTTCGCAGAGATGGCCTATGACTCCTCCTTTTTTCAGGATTATCCATTTTTAGGAAGGGGTGATACGCAGATGAAAATTGAGGAATGGGATTCACAATTGATGGGGGAATTTGAATGGGTAGAAATTCTACCTATTTTAAGGAATGAACTCGTTTTCTCATTTGATTGACACCGGCCATCTCGTCGCGGTTGAATTATATTTTAACTGTTAAGTAAATTAAATTTGTAAATGAGTTATTTCTGAAACAAAAACCTTACAGTAGTTTTCATGGATGATTCATCCTATATAAACTGCAATTCTTTGCCGGACAGTTCTATCCCGAAATTTTTTTAAAAACATAAATTCAAAGTTCACTGTTTCTGTTGTTCCAACCAAACAAGGCCTTTTGCCTCTTAAGTATGACCTTCTAAATTTGAAAATGGAGCTTGTTTTTGTTCGGAAGAGATACATTTGAAAGTGGTGTAGATTACACTCATACCGAGAAATGAGTTTGAGTGAAGAATGTCTAAAAAAGGGAACTGCACTCGTAGTTTAGAAAGGACGACATGCATACCAAAACAATGTGGGGGAGAGAAAAAACTCTTAAAATGCATGTTTGTTTACAAAATTTTGTGGATGGTAGTAAAAAGTGAAAAAAAAAGTCGGAAGAATCCAACTTCGGTAAACGGAGAGTTTCGGCTAATCGAGGTTCTACTGTAGTAACAAAACTGATTAAAAAAAAAAAAAAAACCCTCAAAACTAAGTTCTCTTTTTTTTTTTGAGATTGGATGGAAATTCTTGCACTATATAACGACTGTTTTTAGTAAATATCTGTGCAAGGTTTATGTTTAGAAATTTTTACTTATGCAAGGCCGTCATTTGAAGTTTTTGCGGGGGGGGGGGGTAAAATGTCCAAACCAAATGCAATTTCATCGGAAAACAAAAAACCACGCCTACTTATATGTAAATACATTGATTCTCAAAGCCCCCCCCCCCCGCCCCTTCTAAATGAAGGGCCTGTGCTTATGTTCCTTTTTTGCTTTTGAGGCAACTATTTATTTATCATTTTCAGTTTCAGTGAAGGGAAATGTCTTTCTTTGCTTCAATGTTTTCTTTGACATCACTGGAATTATTAACTACAGAAGAAAATGCTTTGCTGCAAGTATAAATAATACTTTTGCAGCCATAATTTTTTTTGACTGTCACGACTTTTTTGAGGGTTTGTAAAAAGTCTTTATTTTCAAATCATTTCTTCAAAGTGCTTTTCCTTTACGGTTAAAAACGGCGAAATATGATTTTAAAGAATTGATAAATGTCTGAATTCGATAAAAGTAAACTCGCTTTTATCCACTCAGCTATAAAAATAATCTAGGCTCTCTGAATTGCTGGTCAACTAAAAAGGAATAAAACTGACTAACGGCTACATTTTCATCGTGAAAGGTTCAAGTGCTTTTCGATAGCTCAAAATTCTAAGAAATTGGGCTTGAAAATAGATTTTAACGCCAGACAGTTTCCAAGAAAAAGTGTGTCTTTTGTAGTGGAGCTGGCGTATTAGCTCCTTAACACTCGCAGACCTACACTAAAAAATGAATCTTGTTTTTGCAGTATAATACAGCTAATTTTATAGTAATAACCTGTAAAAATTGCTAATTTTACAGTAATAAACTGTAAAATTTCTAATTTTACGGTACTAAACTGTAAAATTGCTAATTTTAGTTTATTACAGTGCATTTTACAGTTTTAAAGTGGAACCTCTGCTGCCAGTATTATACTGTTGTTTTTACAGTATAATGCAGCTAATTTTTACGGCAATAGACTAAAATTGCTAGTTTTACAGTTTATCACTGTGCATTTTACAGTTTCAAATTGGAACATCGTCTGCCAGTATTATACTGTAAAAACAGCAGTTTATTATTTGCAGTGTAGTGCAGTCCTCAGAACTGGCATGCATTCTTTCCTCTATCGGTGGGCTGCCATTACCACTTGAAAGTTTTGAAACTCAGATTCCTACCAAATGGAGGTACTTGAACTCTTACCATTCAAATATGCACCAAAAATTTTGTTTTGCCAGACAATACTTAAGCAAAATTAGTACTCAAGGGATCTGTTGCATACCGCATAAATTTGCAGCATGATCCCTGACGATTTTTAGCATCTTGAAAATATACCAAGTGGTGGTGGTGTTTGAACCTACGCTCAGCCGGCAAAGCTTAGCTTTGCGGAATTTGATGAAGAATAGATTGGGGAAGACTCTGTAGTTTTCAGCATTGATTTATATAAAATAGCGCATTGGTTTTATTTTTAAAAATCTAATTTATCCACAAAATATGTACTTTTGTGATTGGTAAAAAAATAGTTTACCCTTTGAAGAACATGTTTTTACAGCCAAAAATTAATGATTACGAAACCCTTCCGTTTCGGAATCTTCCCCATACCTTTGTCAAAGAGTTGTTGTGTTATTGCTGTCCATTCCTCTTGTAGGACCAATTGCATCTCCAGACTCGTTACTGGCAGTAAATTACCTGTTTCCAAGTGTCTGCCCAGAAAGTTCCATACCTGTTCGATGGGATTTATATCCGAAGGCCTTGCCAAGCAATCCATACGGTTAGAATACTCACTCTCCGACAGCTCTTCGACAGTAATCGAAAGATATGATGGGGATTTGGTGTCCCAGACAAGGAACTGAAGACCCATAGCACATCTAAAAAGACGCATATAAGATAGGAGAAGGCTTCTCAATGCATATGTTCGCATGTGCTAGTGTAACTTACCGTATTCAATGCATCGATTGGACTTTAACAATGCTCTACCTCTTCTTTCCGCAAATATGTTGAGTTTTCAACTTATTTCTTAATTTTTGCATACCAGTGCTTTGGTCGGGTGTATTCAAAACAGATGAAATACAACAGAGAAAACATTTTTTACTTATGTTTTAACCTTATGCTTGAAGTGTTCTGGTGAACTAAATTTTTATGTTAAGCACCACCTGTAACTACTTGCCCTAAATACGAGCCTCAGGCAGGCGAAGAATTGTACAATCATTTTATAAAAAAATAAATAAAAAAATATATAAAAGCCTTTGTAAACATTTATTAGCCCAACATTTCTAACTGTGTTCAACCATTAAACCTTCCCTTTTATTCAATGTAATTGGATTTCGGAAGTGGCGGTGGTGCAAAACAACATCAGCATCATTCAGTTTATGTCTCGGCTTCGCAGGTGTTTGTCTGATATAAAATTCTACAGAGAAAACTTAGAGGAAAAGTAAATTCTTACTCCAGGCTTTGAGACGCTCATGATCATGAAAGTGATGGCGGACGTGCTTGAAGTAGCAATAAACTCTCTTTACTCCTTTTGAACTCTAGTGATTTATTATTAGTGTCATGCTTCCCAGAAAGAGAAACGTATCAAAACATTTTTCCAGCTTCATATTTGATTGTCTATTTCTTACTGTTACAGAAACGTGTGTGGTTGGAATTCCGAAAGGATTCTTTGAAATTTAAATGTCCAAGTCGTCAATGCAGCTTATCACTCTAGTATAGACTATTCGAAATGCATTTTTAAGCAGTTGAGAGTTTTGAATGCTGTTTTATTCTTGGATTTATTGTTAAAACCCTTTTGTTTTAGAAAACTGACTTTATTGCATGATGTTTTTTTTTAACGTCTCTACGTGCTGGGTGCTATTTGTATTTTACTTTAAAGCAATAAACTTTAAAAGCCGTTACATTTTGTTTTAAGGAAGATAAGGGTTTTGTTTAAGATTGCTTGTTCGTATTTCCTACTTTCGTGTGATTTAACTTCGGTTCGTTTAAATTTGGATTTTTACCATGCTGAAATGAAAAAAAATATATTTGCATGTTGTAGTTAACGGTTTGAATTACGTTTTTCACAAATGTTTTCGTAACTAAGAAACATACTTATTTTGGTAAGACACGACTTTTGCTTTTGAAACGAAAACACGACACTTACTATTAACATAAGTGAACCTATATCCATATTCAGGAAACACATACAGTAGTGTGGCAATTAATAAAGAAATTTTATTTTTTTCGTTTTATCATATTTTAATATGATAAAACCTGCCTACGAATAAGCACTCTTCTACGCATCTATTAAGTCACACGTATGTAAATTCTTTAGCCAAGTAGTTATATTTCGGCAGTGTTAGTTGCTCGCTTGTTGCGGGAGAAATTAGCATTATGGATATCAGCCCAGAAATACGTGGCTGAAATAATTGCACTTAAAGAACACACTTTTAAGACCTTAGTAGAAATAAGTAAAATATGTAGAGTTAGTACAGCAAGTGTGAAAGGATATGGCAGCGTTTTCAGCCCACAAGAAATTCCGGAAAAAACCGTATTGGAAAATGTAGTAGAAAAAGATTAACTTCTGTTCGTGATGACAAAACTTTACACCGAATGAGTGTTGTCAACCCTCGATTAACTGACTTAGACCTGTTCAAGTCCATGGCCGCATCTGGCGTAGATATTGCACCTTCAACAGTGCGATACAGGCTGTTAGAACGCGGACGGAAAGCACGTCGACCGTATAAAAAGCAATTTCTCACGCCTCGTATGAAGAAAAGAAGGGTGAAATGGGCACGAAAGTACAAAACATGGACTGAGAAGGACTGGGAATTTTTTTTTTCTAACGAAACGCATTTCGTGGTTCAGGGGTATGGATCTAAGTTCGTGAGAAGCAAAGGAGAACCACTCCGTCAGCTTCAAATCAATCGAACACCCAATTTTCGCCAAAACAGATGGGCAATTCCACGGTAACTTACGTTACATTTTGACTAACTCTTATGCAGTTAGCTCCTTAGTACAGACAAATATTGTTATAAAAATCTTGTACAGAAGCATTCAGTGAAAATTCCAGTCAAAAGCAAAATTAAAATGCAAAAATATTCGATGCACTTAAATTTTACAAAATTTAGCAGTCAAAAATAAGGAAGTAACTTACGTTACACAAAAAGGGAAAGGCATAATATGAAAATTGGTTCTAAGGCAAATTTCTGCTCTATTACAGCTGTTTTCTTGTTTGAAGTATAATTTATCAGTTTCTTATAATATTTAGGAATTAATTTTCATAAATTTAAAATTTTATTTTAAAAGTTGAATTTTATGAGAATTTTTAACTGGGTAACTTACGTTACAGTAACTTACGTTACAAAATTCACTTACAAGCATATATTTATTACAAAAACTAATGAATAAAAATTACAGCTTAGTTAAATCAAAATACTGAAAATGAACAATTATGAGTTAAATTTACAGAAATTTAATGCCAAACTCAATGATCAATCAAAAATGTTACAAAACATAAGACTTTTAAATACATACTGGCCGCTGGTATTAACAAGTTCAGGTAATTATATTTTCGAATCATGTTTTCTCTTATAATAAATTTCCTCTGTCGTTTCTGGCCATTTCTGATTGGTTCCAACAGCAGCCATTATTTTTACTTTAAACTCGTTTTCTTCAATAATCGTCACAACTCAAGGATACAATGTATTTTCGTACTTCACCACACACCAGTCACCAGCTTTTATCTCTGTTTTTTCTTCTTGTTCCTTAAAATACTAACTAAACGAAACCCTACATTTTGTTCGTTTCTGGTTCTTAAATGGTCATTGTGAATGTGCGGATCTTTAGAAAATTTTTTGATACATTTTGCTTTTTCTAACATATTTCAATACTATTAAGAGTGACTTTTATTTATGAATCTGTAATATCCACATGACTTTTCTCATACCCCTTCTACAGCGCATCTTTTCTGCAGAGTTCAGTGGCATTTTAATGCAAAACAAAATATATTTCAATTGAAAGAGAAAAACTATTTTTATATTTGTTTTTTCCAAAACATATTCGATAACTTTAAATCATAACAGAAGTCATTTTTGAATAATTCATAGTACATTACCTGCTAAATATTCTGAATGTAGTGATATTGTTTAAAGAGAATTAATATCTTAATAGCCAAAAAGAAGCATGTAATTTATAATAAAGGTGTATTGTAATCTTATTAAAAAACAGACATTTTAAGAAATATGAGTAATCTAAATTAAGTAAATACAGTAGTACAATTAAAAGAATTATTGAATAAATTACTTCTATTAACCACATAGGTTTTATTTACAATTTACTTTATTTCGAAACACAAGTATTGAAGTTCTACTAAGGTAACTTATGTTATCTGCATATGTGGGTAACTTACGTTACACGTTTTGATTGTAGCACAAAAAATTAAATAAACAATATTCAAAAGAAAAGTACTGTTATTTGCTTAGTACACATCTATAAGATAGAAAAATAACGTAGTTAACATTGTATTGCCCTTTCTTTATTTGTTGTAAAAACTTGAACATGTTTTTGGTAACTTACGTTACATAGAACAGTGCCTTTTTGAATTTGACATAAATCACTTAATTAAATTGAAAACACTTGTTTCATCAATTCACAATATTAATTTAAAGTGTAATAAACAACAATCTTCCTTTGTCACATTTATCTAATGGAAAAAATTGAAACTTATCAATGTTGAAAGTTTGACCATTTGCTTCACTGAAAATAAAATACTCTAATACCAACTTCAAAGTATTGCCGAAACTAAAAAAACTACATTCCTAACAAAAAATTGTTATAAATAAGAAACTTCTAACATTTTTAAACCAAAAAATATGCAGAACAGTCACATTACTCGAGTTTAATTTTTTCAACGCTTTTCCACACTTGCATGGAATTGCCCAGATGTTTTGGGTTTATTACAGCATTTCGGGGACTGGATTTCTTCTTTCCTTAAAAGCAATGATGAGTATTACCAGCTATGAAAGCATTTTGACCCAAAATGTATTTCCAAATATGGCTAACTGTGGTCGAAAGGAAATAGCGTTTTCCAACAAGACTGCGCGCCATGTCACACTTCAAAGAGAATTGCAGATTTCTGCTGTAAAAACTAAGTATACTGGATTGGCCCGGAAACTCACCGGACTTAAATCCGGTTAAAAATTTGTAGGCTACCGTCAAAAAACGGCTTCACAAATTTGACAGTACAACGATGGAAAAGATAACTTTATCTGCTTTTGACATATGATCCAAAGACCCTCAAATCAAAACTATACGTGCCAGTCTAGTAAACTCCATGCCAAAACGTATCTGTGATGCTATTAAATCCCGGGGAGGTCATATCAGTTATTTGTTTTAAATTTATTCATAGGAAATTTAAATAAAACTGATATTTTTGAAAAAAAAAATGCATTTCTCAATTAATTGCCACAGTACTGTAAGTAGATACTGTGATAAATAAATATGTATCATGTCACTCTTGCCAACTGGTTGAACAAGATTAATACCGAAGAAAAGTCACACATGAACTAGACAATGTGCCCCCTTGGGCACTGGGAGGGTTGCAAGAGGCACTTGTACTAATCTGGTTTTAAGAATAAAATAAATTTAATGCAAAAAAATGTGTTTAAATATTACACCATTATCCATAAAAAATGTTTAGGCTTTAATGTAACAATTTAATTATTGTTATCGTGTCACAAGTGGTAATCAATATAATTATTTTATGTTTTATAAACAAATTCAATCATAAAAATTATCAGCGTCACTATATGATGAGCATTACCTGGCTCATTTTTGTGTAAAATACACAAAAAAAGAAAAAAACCTGGAAAAAATGTGATTGATTATAGCCAGTATTTTTCCTACAATACATAAACTCAGACTAACACAAAAAAAAAAATAAAAAAAATAAAAAAAAAAAAAAACAAATAAATCATGCGTTTTTAACAAAGTTGATAAAAAAAAATTAAACTCTTATTTGGCCTATTTGTAGACAGCCAACCGCAACGCGCTGATAATATAAGCATAAATAAGCGTTCAGTGTGACGGAATCCATTTATGAATTATAACAAGAAGAGTATTAGTAGGGGGCAATGTAAGCTTGAACCGTCAAAAATCTTAAAATTTTATGGTAATAGGCACCGTGTGGAGTGGAAAAGTGCACACAAATATTACACAACGCTACACTCCTGTGTGCATGTTACGGAAGACAAGTTTTTACTGATGAAGAAATTAGCTTTACCAAAGCATGTAAATTGGTTACTCTGAATTTATTAAATTTCATTTCCATTTCTAAAAATCTAGTTCTCCGCTAAATTATTTTTACAGAGCATAGTAATAGATCTGTTAAAAATGGCGTCCTTTTTCTGCGGCTACTTGTGATGTACTGTTAGAATAAACATCCTTAAGATCATCAATAAATGAATGCACTACTAAATGATATTTTAACCATCGAATATTATCCATACTATATTAATTATAGCATTGATTACTCTCATATCGTTTAGAATATATATCATCACATTAATGTCAAACTACGATATTGATAAAGTTACTGCTTTTTAAATGAATGTATTCAAGAGGCATAGTAAGTGCTATTTACTGTCACATAGTTGAAGAACTGAAATTCAAGTCACGATTCATTACACCATGGCAATAGACGTTTGATAGTTTAGAAAACTTAATCAAAATGAATTAATTAAAAGTAGTGTCGCTTTCTTCTGAGCATGTAGTTACGGTTATTTAACATTAATCAGTGAATATTGGTCTGTAAACAATAAAAAGTAATATTTAGTTACGAGGAGATAACTTTCTCTGTGGTTTGACATCGTAGCTTGACGAAAAAGCAAAAGCATAAAGCTCTTTTATTATTTAAACACATGAATTAAGCTAAGCAGAAATAGAGTTTTGTCCAATTACAATGTGTTTGCCGTGAACTAACCTACATTATAATTTCGAGTAGTTGGTAAGTAACACTTGAACTTATAAGGACTTAACTGATTTTTTTGTCCTCTTTTTCCCTATTCAATATCCTATTCAGTACACCGGAAAACTAATATACAAATTTATTTATTTTAGGATTTAAACATAAATAATATTATTTATTCTTATTTTGCGGAGCTTATTCAGGAAATCACTTTAAAATAACCCGTCTGTTCATAACTTTCCACCTTTTTTTTTAAACATTTTCTCTTCTGAAAATAAAAGAAAAAAAGAGAAAAAAAACTTTCTGTTACGCAAAAGAAGTTTGTTTTAAAGAAGAGTTACCGGTCGCTAGGGTTGTTGCTGTTCAAATATAGCTATTTAAAAATATCTAAACACATGCACTTAACGTTAGAAGAAGTTTCTTTTGGTAGTTATCCTATCTTAGGGTGCGTTCTGGTAAGTGCGTACCCTTTTTTTCAAAGTTCATGTTCTTAAGGATGCTGCTCTGATGAAAAATCTAGCACACTCACAATTTTTTTTTACTTTTCTTTCCAGATCCTTTACTAAGATTTTCAAGCATATAATATGTCAAATAAACCATAAGCATAGGTTTTGTGACCTGGTTTATGACACCTATTCTAAGGTACGCACTTTCCCTACCTAGCGGGGTAAGTGCGTCCACCTTAAATTATGTGAATATGAGCAGAAAAAAACTTCTGGCACATATTAAATATGTTAGGTAATTGCCTTGGGATAATTCCTAATACTAAAGATCAGCACTTGCTTGCATGGATGAAACGCAATCAGTGATATCCCACGTGTCTTACTAACAACTGTAATTTGAAGATTGAGAGAGTTGTGTTTGCGATTCTTGCTTTGTCCTTTTAATAAGACCAAGTGAACAAATGTAAGTTGTTTTTATTTAGTAATAATCACTTGTAGTCTACATAGTTTATTTTGGTTTAATACATTAATCAGTCTGTGTTTAAGCCAGTGTTCGCACTTACCCCTTCTTAAATGTAAGATGAGATATGTGCGTCCAATAGCGTTGTTGTAAGTGCGTAACCCTGTGATTTTCTTTAATTCTATTTGTATGGTAGATCGTTAGGTGACTTGAGTGAACAATTCGTTTTTTTTTTTTGTTTTGAATAAATACGGTTTTAAAATATTTTTCTTACTAGAATCAGCAGCAGTGAGAAAAAGCACAAAATAAAGAGCAAAAAAAAAAAAAAAAATAATAATAATAATTGATCATGATATAATACTTGTACTTTTTTTTTCTTGTATATTGAAATAGTTTTTCACAAGGTTTTCTTAATTTTCTTAAATATAATTTATTCATTATTCCAGCTTCGTTTTTTGAATCAGTTGGTTCCTTATTTAGTGTTTCACTTAATTTCATTGCTTCATTTGTCATTCTGGTTTAAACTAAGTATAACTTATGATCGCTATTTTCAACGAAAAATTTACTAACTAATACCTAAAAGCCAATATATTTCAGAGGTAATGAATAAAATTGAAATCTTATGCCGCATTCAATGTAAATATAAATACTTGATGGAAATGACGTCGGATTTATAATCGGCTTATACAAGAGTTATAAGCAAAATTAAAGGTGAATTACGAGAGTCGGATTTTCCACGTAATGGTACACACTTGCCTCATCATCATGGTACGTACTTGTTCCGCATAATAGCACGCATATGCTTCATGATAGTGGTACGCACTTGCCCCATCATAATGGTACGCACTTACCCCTACCTTACTTTAAAGAAAGGGAAAGTGCGTACCGTCATATAAGCAAATTTTAGTTAGAGTATTTGATCAAAATACCCCATGTATGTTATTAGTAGCTATTACTCAAAAGAAACAATTTGCATTTCTTGACTTCAATTGCTTAGTATGACTGCAAGAGAAACTGAAACAAAACCTTCACAATCTTTACTTCAGAGTTTTTTTGAAGACATTTAAGTTGTCTCTGATTGTGTTTTGTCTATTGAATCCAGGCCTGAATTCTACCTATTGAAATTATCATTAGACAGTTATCTAACATAGTCAATGTGTTGCAGAAGCCGTTTCAGGACAGTGTTCATATAATTCCCAGTGGACGCACTTACCCCGTGGACGCACTTACCAGAACTCACCCTATATAAAAATTTTAAGAGGAGTATTTTATTTAAAGGTTAGCGCCGTTACATGTATGGCGCTGAATAGCATCAATAATAGTTTTTTTTTAATCTCATTGATTGTTAAGTAATAGTGCATAATATCAGTTGCAAATTTGCTCTCTAAATCAGGAATTTTAAAGATATGTTCCTATTGATTATGCTGGTAACACAGCGCTGCACACCCGTTATATAAATTTACTGTTCTAATATTATGGGAAAGATAGAGCATTCAATTCAAATTTTAAATCAACAGAGTAATTACCACAAATTAGGCGTAATAGTTCTCTCATTTACGATTTAATTGGCTACAACTTTTGTACATCCATCAGCTGACTTATAAAATACAAGAAAAAATACTTCAATGTGAAAATATTAGCTTCATTTACGTTTATCATCAGTTTTAACAAAGAGCGGTCATTTGGTGCTATGAAGAACATGGGCCCTCAACAATGACTACATTAGGCATGTATTACCTCACTTAGGGTTGAAAACAGAAAACGTCGAAAAGTGCTATGAAAAACTGAAAAAAATTGAAAACTCCTTTATTGTCAATGCAAAACATATGGAATCACATATGATAAATTCAAAAACATTATCAAAAATTCCAATTTTACTTCAATGGAAAGGAGAAAAATCAGTCGTTGCATTCGGGCCATTGATAATTCGCTATTTTCTGTTTTTTTAATGTTTTTATTATTACTCCTGGCACACAGTTCGTGCACCTATGCGGAGCATATGCACATGCAGCACAGAAGGTCCTTGACAGGATCATATCATCCACCTGATTCTCTGGTGTCCTAGGAATTATTGAGTTTCAATTTACTTTCCTAGGTTATCAAATCAAATGAAAAAATGATGGTAAAAAGCGGGATTTTTCTTTTTGATTTCGTCAACTACATAAATTAGACGTCACGAACAATTTTTTTAATGCTAGTAAAATACATTGAACCATGAAAAAACAGAACTTTCGGTAAAGTAAGATTAGGTAGTCTTGACGTGCGTGTGCAACGTTTTTTGTACGTGCTTTGCGGCCTGGTGATTACAATCTGTTTATTGATAAAGCTTTATCGTCAGTTAGACTTTTTGATGATGATGAAGTCACAACCTAGCGAATTTTTATAGCGCGACCTTAAATTATTGGGGAATGATTTTATTGGCGCACCTACCTTAATTATTATGATTTTTGATATTCGCCACTATTGTTACCGGTGAGTGATTTATCCTGTCTCTCCTTATAGAAAACTTTAAAAGTACATAAAAAAAATCTATCTAATGTACCTATATTTCTTATAGCAAATAACAGTGTTCCAAAAATTACCAAAACAAATTCGAATAACACTGCTGTTATATATTTTATCCAAGTACTCGTAGAAATAGAAAACCTACTTTTTTTCAAAGATTCTTCAATAAAAAAATTGTCTTTTACGACGATTTCTTTCTTGTTGCGTCAGAAACTCATGCTCAAACCTCATTAATTTGTTGTTAATTTGAACTAAAATTTACTTTGAGAAGCGTTCACTAATCAATTTTGTCAAAAAAATATGTTTCAAAAATTATCAAACATATTTAAGCAAATCTGCGTTTTGCACAAATTTATCATATAATTTATCCAAGTATTTTCAGAAATAGAATGTTCAAATGCAAAGATTCTTTCATCGTTAGAAAAAATGCGTCATTTAGATTGATTTTTTTATTGCTGGATCAGAAACTTATTCTCAAATTTCACGAAATTGTTGTCAATTTGACAATAAGCTTACTCTGAGCATTTTTCGCGAAGCAATTTCATCAAATGCGACTAAAATATCCCAAGATTGGAGCATGCGTTTTTGAGCGTGAGGCAACTGTTTGAGGTGATTAAATGGCCATAACAGTGGACAATTCTTAGCAGGAAGAATCTGTAATAATGAGTGATCGCCTAAGAGGAAAGGTTGATGTGAGTAGGTTGCCTCAATATGGTCCCTAAGAGCCGATTATTGCTTTCGAAAGGAAATCAGGTCGTACGAGTTTTTTTTTCTTCTTGTGGTTTCTCTAAAAACAAAAAGTGTAGCGTCAGGAAGAGGAGCTACTTTCAGTTTCGATTACTAGCTGGTATTTTGCGGTTTGCATAAATACGTTACTTACAAAAACGTGATCCAGGATTTTGGGATGTGATAAAATCAATTCAAACACGTTTGTGTACGCATTGTAAACTTTTATTATGAAGAGCGTGGTAGTTAGATGAATGCTTTAAGAGTAGTTTTTGTCAGGGCTGAGGAGTTATTGGAGTGTTATTCAACTTCGATTCCCGACGACTAATATAAATTGACTCTCCCCTCCTCTCTTAGGGCGTCCGAATGGGAGGTCTCTGTGACCTCTTAAAAATAATTCGAAAATTTTTTATTGATTGATTTGGAAAATTTAGAGATAAAATTCTAACTTTGAGAATCTTTTTATGAAATGCTTTTAATGATGGTCAAAGTAATTTCTCATCAGATGCTACGTATGTATGATATGTGTTCCTGCTTGTATTTTATCATTTGGTAAAATTGGAATTTCATTTAGTAAATTGTGAATTTCCCCCTTCCCAACAATTTTAGCTCTTGGTGCCCCTGTATCTCCCCATCATTTCACATAAATTCAATGAAACCAATATTACTTGCACCCAATTCGTTACTAGACCTAATGCTTTTTGAGAATTTAGAATTGTTTCATTTTATCCTTTAGCTCTTATTTTTAAGATTTTTTTCTTTAATTTTAGATTTTTTTCTACCAATACAATAAAAAAACGAATGGCTTTTCCCACCTTAACAACGATTTTTTTTAAAATCAATCGAAATGTCGAATCCCTTGTTGCTGCGCCCCTGACAAGAGCCTCCTGTCAACCCCTAGTTACACCACTGGTAGATTTATTTTTTGTAAGAAATATTCTTTATATATAAATTTACAATTGTTGAATACCTAAGTAACTTACCACTTTGCTGTGAAATATGCTGTAAAAGTATTACTAAACGTTAAACATACGTACATCAAATTCCGCGAAGCTAAGTTTGCTGGCTGGGTGTAGGTTCAAACACTACCACCAGTTGGCATCTTTGCAAGATGCTAAAAATCGCCAGGATCCATGCCTTTATGCAGTATGTAAAGGATCCTTTGAGTACTTATTTGGCTTAAGTATAGTCGGGGCAAAATTTTATTTCTAGTGCAGATTTGAATCGTGAGAGTTCAGGTGTCAGCATTTGGTAGGAAACCCAGCTTCAAAATTTTCAAGAGGTAATGGCAGTCCATCGACAGTGGTGATAGAGGAAAAAATGGATGCCAGTTCTGGGGACTGCACTAGGTCTACAAATGGTAAGAAGCTAATATGCAGCTCCACTACAAGAAAATGCTAAATTCTGCTGCAATCCAGAGAAAGAATACAAATCTTAGTTGATAAACTAAAAAAGCTATATTTACTTACAATGGTAAAAAGTGCAGCATAATATAAATATTTTCAGTTAACTGAAATAAATAAATAAATAAGTGAAATTAAAGAAATATATATAAAGGGAGAGAAGAAATAAAAAATAAAAAAAGTAATAATAACAATAAAATAATGTATATATATATATAAATAAAATACAAATCATGGTTCTGCTATTAAATAATAAATTGCAGCGAAAAAAAAAGAAAAAAAAGACTGAAACAATAACTTGTCCGCTGTTAGTTCAAAAGCAAATTGACAGTAAAATCTATTATAAAACGGGCAGCTAATTATTTATCAGAATGACGGTAAAAACTTGTACAAATCGTGCTGCTATCATTTGTCAGCATTTTTTTTGGAGTAAAACTACATGTTTTTTTCTTTTCTTTTCATCACAGAATGCTGTTGTTCTTCAGATCTTCATCGCATATTTAGTCAAGAACTTGACATTCACGTTTCAGTTGAACGATTTTACAGTTATTGCTTCTGATCACGGCAGTCACAGAGTCAACTGTTTTTTATGAATTAAATAATAGGGTCATAATCACTTTTATTACGAGATTGAATATTTGATAAAAGTAAATATTGCAGTTTGTGTTATTTTCTCTCGCAGCCGGTTTAGCTTTAATAATCTTTTTCTCTGATTCTTCTGATTTACCATTTCGTAGAGTGCATTAAAATTATATAATGCTTCGTTGCTTTTGTTTTATTTCACCGTTTATAAACTCGGGAACGACTTTATTAATTTTCTCTCAACAGTTCAGGCGTTGACGTCCATTGTTAACCTTGGTTATTTAACTGTAGACTGGCCATTTGGGGTGCGCTGCTAACAATTTAAATTTCATGTTATAGAATTACTTATATGCTTAGTATGCAGAAAGTTTTATGTATTGCTTATGTTTTATCCTGACAAGTTTTAAATAAAAAGTAGTTGATTGAAAGTAAAACGAAGAAATTATGCATATAATTTTGGCTTAAGACCACTAAAAAAATTTAACTTTTAAAGTGCCGCATTGACCAGTGAATGTCCATTCACAGGAAATATTTGGTCTTTCACCCATATTTTTGCTACATAAAAGTCGACATTCACAGACAAAAGTTGATATTTATAGTTGGTCAATCTTTAACAGTAACATATAATGTATATTAAAAAGTGGGAGAAGATTCTGGTGGTCATAAGGGGTCCACAAGTCAATAAAGATTGAGAAACCCTCATCTACTCCACAATAAACTGCTTTTCCAAAAAAGAAATGAAATATGACAGAGAAAGAAGAAATGTGCCCTATTTTGATTTTTAGCATTTAGAATGCTTAATATCTTGTATTAAAAAATAAATAAATAAAAAAAACGAATAAAATCCTCAAAAAAAAAAAATATCCAATCGCTTTTTTAAAAAATAAATTTACCCTATGCTAAATTTTTTGTCCAAAATACAGAGAGCAAAATATGCTTCACAAAATTTTCGAGGTATATTTCCGATTTTTAGTGCGAGAAATACTCACGCAGATGCGTTAAAATTATCTTTGTACATTTGTTCGTTTTGCTCGAACTTATACTTGTACAGATCAGGTACTGAAGTTTATACGTTTTCCACAAACTTTCGTATTAAATATCTGTCTTTTACGCAAGTTAGTTAAGTCAGTGCCGGACTGGGCGGCAGCTTCTGATGACGGCAAATTCCCCCTATTTTCTTTCCGTTGAAACAGAATGCAAAAATTTAAAGGAAGATGCATTAATGCTGCAGTTTTAACCCTTTCTGTCCCAAATTAATTTGGCAATGAAGTTTTATACATTTTTTTGGTTTTTTTAGTTGAAAATACATCAAACAACATGCATAACGAGTAAAAAAAAAATGACAATCAGTAGGGTCTAACGCCCTCGGGGCCCTAAGAAAACTGTTTCCGATGGCAGGCACCATCTGTCGATGTCGACCTCTCAGCAAAGTACAATCAGTGGTACTTTCAAGTACTAGCATGATTCCAGCCATTTAGGATTCATAATATTAAATTAATATAAGCTTCTGAGTCCCGTCGGGACATAAAGAGTTAAGCTTTTGCCCGGGCGAGGAAAAGTCGTAGAGACGACACATGCTTTAACCCCTTTAAGCGGTCAATTCTTTTGCCGGAAATGCTTCCAAAAAAGGCATATTTTTTTATTGCAGATAGTTAAGTACCATACTTTACAGAATAAGAATATTAAGAATTTTTTAATTTTTTTTTCGTTTTTAATGCTTTTACAACATTTTTTATTTTACAATTTTGGTCACAAAACCCCTAAATGTTTGATTTTTTCAAGTACATTCTGCATGTAGTAAAGAATGGTGTACGAATTATGCAAAAATTTCTCTCACACTTACTGTGTATTTTGAAGTTTACAATTTTCCAAACAGTTCAAAAGTCTTTTTCATACTGTCTAGTCATACAGTAGAACAAAAAGTTCCCGCTTTCCCGCTACATAGAAAAACCCGGTCGAAAAGCATTTCATTTACATGGACAAGCAACACCCATCAGTTGAAAAATAATACTACTAAATAGTCTCTTTCAATAATGAAAAATTTGGGCAAACCAGAAAAGGAAATAAGAAAATATCGATGCCCATACGCCATACGGACAAACCAGATGAGGCCAATTTCAGGTAGCACGTACACTGTACGGGCAAACTGCTTAAAGGGTTAAGCTTACATGCGGCGCTATAAGTGAAAGCTTAGGCAGCCAGAACACTTCAAGTATAATGTCAAAGTATAAATAAAAGTGTTTTCTGTGTTGTATATTATCTGTTTTCAATTAACCCAAACAAAACTACCAAAAAGTCAGTGAACCAGTAAGGGGGAAAAAGTTTCGTCCGAAGGGTTAAAGAGTGTATTTTCACATCAGAAAAGCGTTTTTCCTCACAAAAATGCTGATTTTAAAAACCAAATCCTTGTACTGCATTAATTTTACACTGAAATATCTTCATAGTAGGTAAATTTACATACTCAAGTGTTAAAATATGTCATAAAGTTATTATCTTGTTATCTATTTGCAAAGGATTTGTTTTTTATGTTTCTTTTCACAGGCAAATTCTGAGCTTTTACCTTGCCGTGCGGAGAGTTAATCAGCTTACGATTTAAATGGGATTTGCTGAATTAAGCTGATTATGCTCAGCTTGAATCACTGTGATGTTCTTGTATGTAACATCTGTAACAAAGGAGCATGCTTTCTGGGCTTTTCGAAGCCTGTTGTTTACAGAGTATTAAAAATCGCTTCAAAGAAGGTTAAGGGGTAACTAGGTTTTATGGAGAGAGCTATTAACAGATCATTAAATATTTATATTTTAGGCAGAAAACATTGCATTTATGAATGAATTTTTTATATATTTAAAAGATGAGCTAAAAACTTGAGATTAAGTGAAGAGATATGACTCAAACGACTTTCTAAGGTAGAACTATCTGATTAATAAAAATCGTTAGAAGCATACATGCTAATTTACCAATCAATGCTGTTTTAAGTTAACATTGATTAACGTCTTCCTTCATTTGTACTTCCTTGTACAAAATGAAGGATATACTGTTATCATAAAAAGTTTCCCATCCAGATTTCATCTGCTATTTCTTAATCTATCATGACCTTATTTTGAGCAGTTATTTGAGTTTTATCTTTCTCAACTCCATTTTGTCAGGATTTTGTGCATTATTTGTCTTACACACACTGTTAAAACTGCGTGTAGCATATTTTTCATCTTTTAGGGTGAAACGTTGTAGCGCCAGTGGCACCCCATGGTGTCATAGGGAGCCAAATGGTACCCTTCAAGGGTGCTACAACGTTTCACCCTAAAAAGTGCTATATGCATCCAGCAGTTTTAACAATGTATGTATGTATGTATGTATGTATCTTGCTGAATTCAAAAACCTCAAGCTGAACAAGAGTTTTTTTTGTTGTTGTTAATGTAGGACTTGTATAATGTCTAGATATGCTGCTCCCTTTCTGTTTGCAACCCAACGTTCGCCTGGACGTCAGTGGGTCATTCTCAAGAACTGAACCGTTTATTTCAAAAACCAGTCAACAGACATTGTTTTCAAAATTTAGTTATTCACTCTGTTACCACTCACAATAGAATTAAAAAACATGACGCCTCCAGTATTAATATTTTTTTTGTATTGTATATATAACAATTACATTAACAATATACAATAATAATAATAATAAATGTGGTTACAAAACAAACATTACTTTTTTGAATTTTTTCTAATAAAACAGTGAAATAAGATGAAAAATTAATAATTGGCTACGTCTTTTTAAAATCTTATCATTGAATTTTACATCGAAAAAAGACAAATCGTGAAAATTTAATGGATCAAAATAAAAGTTCAAAAGACAGCTTCAGGAAAAAACCTTTTCAGCACTAAGAATCCATTTTTGTAATCTCGAACAAATTTAACTGTGTATTAAAAGCGATTACAATGACTGGTAAATGTTTTCAAAAACTTTGATTGGCTGAAAAAGTTCGTCTTTGGTCTAAGTGTAAATATTGTATCGCCAAAAATATTGAAAACAAGAATTTTTAGTATATTAAAAGAGGAAACTATTTTGAGATCCCTGTGACTCTATTTCCAGAAATGAATTTAGGGAAGAAAAAAGCTTAAAATTAGTGAAATTACAGCGTACGACTTAAGCATTACTGTTAATGTTTAAATTGCTCTGAAAATTTTGAGAAAAGTTTTAATGCTGTTCATTTGAAGTTTAAAGCATTTTATTTCTATTTCAAAGAATGTTTGCTCGATGTTTCATTTCATGCAATTTACCGGAGAAAAGCTTTGTGTATTCTTTTTTATGCAGTATGTATATGCTTTTCACATATACATTAGATAACACACAAAAATGAGCAAATAAACTTAACTATTTCAATTGCGGCGAACATTTTTCTCTCTTATATTTCGGTATTTACTAACTTAACTTAATGGTGCAACTAAAACTGACATTAAAAAAACAATAAAAAAGAACGAAGTAGACGACTGCTAATCTTAAAATTCGAGATAAAAGCTTCACAAGCATTTGAGCGAGGCCTTTATAAACGTAAACTTTACATTATTTTATTATCGCTTACTCAACATTTTTATTTATTGTTTTTAACGAGTGAGTGCGTCTATCGCTGCAGACGATAAATAAAAACGTAGTGCAGAGAAAAATGAAAGAATTTAAAAATGTATTAAATAACCCTAGCAGCATAATCTCATCGGTCGATGATCGGCCATTCATCGAAACTCGATGAAATTCTCATTGGCCGATGTTCGGATTCGATGAGTTCTCATCGGGAATTGCTCCAATATGTCTCATCGGCCAAACAGAATCCGAGCAGCAAAATCCGAGGAGTTTTGCTCGAAATACGATGAGATTTGGAGCAATTTACAAGCAGTGCAGTCCCGTGCCGATGAATTTAGGATCAATTTTGGATTCTCGGCTTATTTTCATCGGGAAAGTTGATCGGAAGGATATCGCTTTCCGATGAAAAGTTGCTCATCGAAAACCGTGCTCGGATACTGATTGGAACGATGTCATCGTGCGCTACGGGATCAGTTACCGAGGAGTTCGATGATCGGCCGAGCAAAATCCGATGAGTTGATGCTACTTTGGAAAATTCCTCAGAGTAACCAAGATTAAACAATAATTTTACAGTCGTTATAGTTCTTCTGCACATTTGTTCGGGACCATAAGTAGCAATTTAGAGCACTATGAATCATTATAATAAGGAATTTTATGAATGTTACCGTTAAAACAAATCAATCTTTGTTTTTCTGTCAGAATTGAGAATAATTTATATAATTATTTGAAAACACAAATATTCGTTCCATTTTTTCTCTATTTAGAAAAATTTTTATAAAAGAAATATAGGCACAAAACATTAGTTGTCTGCAATTAATGACATGCAAACACAAAATGAGAGGAGAATTGTCAAAGCAATAGTCTTTGTGAAATGTATGAATTAGGGCATTTGGGAAATTCTTCTGCTGAGAGGCATTATATTTGTCTTAGTTATTTTCGTTATCTGCTGACTCTTTCTAAATCACAGCTACGTGATTATTTTGTTTTTGTTTTGGGATCAATATGTTACTGAATTTGGAAAATTTACAGCCCTAAAAATCAATACATATGTGCCAAAACATATTTTGCAAATTAATATGCACGTTTTAGTTGCAGTTAGATCCATGCTATTACTAGGTTTCTGGAGATAAAACGAGGTTATTCTTTTTTTTAACCTTTGGTTAGTAGAACAAGTCTCTGATATGGTTTTCCATTATTCAAAACAATAGTAACAATCAGGTAAATAATATTAATAGTAAAAAAGAAGATAAGTTTCAGCAAATATTGTAAATACCAATTTTGTTAATTTATTTGCAATTCAATGGATATTACTAATAATTTTTTGCTTAAGTATTACAAAATATAATGCAATTCTTAAAGTATTATTAAAATTATGAAAACCTTTCAATTTATTAACTCATTAATAAGGATAAAAAATTCAGATAAAATGTCTCAATAGTATCTGAAAATCTTTTGAAGTTTCTTAGCAATATTTATTGCACTAGTTAGTTTAGTGGTATTTCGTATAAGATAGATTTGAAACTCTTATTTTTTCTGGTTTGGAGAGAGAAAAAGGTCTTAAGGAAAATTTTTTTGAGAAACGTAGTTTTTCAAAGAGTTTTATTGTCTTTACACTGCACTTTTTTTATGAGGCAATTACTTTAGTTAATAAGTTTCGTAATTTTCTTACAGGGTAATGATTTAAATACAAACGAAGAAAAAAACACTGTACAAATGCAGTGTAGATTTTTACTTTAATTTCCACAAGGTTGCAGAAAAGTCAATTAAACCTGCACAATTATTCGTACAGAATTATTTCCAATTAATTACATACACAAGATAAACATTTGGTTGCTGATAAAAATTACAATCCTTTTTAACAATTTTTCAAGAGTATTTGCTTTAAGAATTAAACATCACAATTACCCTTTAACACCCCAATTACACCTTACCCCATTAACATTTGATATTTTCAATATATTTTGAGTAAGATTTCCCTTAGTTTTATTTCCGAAGTTTACTACTTTCACATATCAGTCATACACAGCTAAAGAATCTTAAAACCCTCTATATATTTTACTAATTGATCATGTAGTTAAAATATGAATATGCATTAATGTATGAAGGTAACTTCTACTGCACAACACATTACAACAAATGTTCTATTGCTTTTAAATGTATTCTTTAAATGTATTGAAGCACGAAGAAGAAAAAGGGTGAAAGTACAAGATTAAAAATTTGGAATAACTATTGCAAATGTTAGCTGACACTCTTATCTGTTTTGGATTTAGAGCTGGTAATAGTAATTCCAGCAGGGGATGATAGACAGCATGATTTAGGGAAACAAATTTCAACGAAAGCTTACCTATGACTTAAACTTCGAGCCCGATTTACTCAAAACTTAAAAAGTCCACTTACATTCCTTTGCTTTTCATTTCCTCTCAATTTATCTCTATACTTTCTTCTAGAATAGAAAATTATGAAAAATGCGATTGATAACCTAAGAGGTTTTAGAATTAAAACTACAATAAAATATGAAAATAAAAATATTTCTCTGTATCCCTTATTGAGTGATAATAATTATTTTATGATTTAAGTAATTATTTCAAAATATGATTAACACCAGAACTAGTTTTTTGTACTTATTTTGGTCAATTAATCTCTTCAATAAAGAAATTTCGGATATTAAACGAATATTCTAATTATTTGAAGCACATAAATAAACATCAATAACTATTATCTTTTGCTTTTGTTTTTGGACTATAATATCTTTATGTGGATCAATGAGCAAATATTAAACTTACTCCCTTAACTAACATTGCTAAGAAATCAAGTAGTGAAACTGAAATATGTGTGACTTTTTTTTTATTGTACTTCAATATCAACATTATTTACACATCATCATTTTTTACAACTTGAGAAATGTGTCACATACACAAAAAGTTATCCAAAGTAGAAGAAACAGAAAAGAGTTTCCCAAAATCTCAGTTCCCCTGAACTGGTGAGATGGAGTTCGACAGTAGTGAAGATGAGAAAGGAATTAATTTGGCTTGAATGGACAAACTTAGAATTTAGTAATGATGTGACAGAGAATGATGTCCAAGGCTGTGATGTCCATAACTGTGATGTCCAAGGCTGTGAAGGTCAAGACCATGATCGTCATAGTGATGTCCCAAATCCAAAGTGACATGCTTGACGACTGGAACCTTCTTGACAACATCGACGTGTTTGATAACGGGCACATGTTTGACTACTGGCACGTGTTTGACTACTGGAACATGCTTCACGACGGCGACTTGTTTAACGACTGGCACCTTCTTAACAACGGCAACATGTTTGACTATTGGAACGATGACTTTGTGATGATGACCATGGTCCAATAGATGTCCATGATCGTGAAGAAGGAGATCGCTAGAGTGGTGAAGGTCATCCAACCCGTGCAAATCGTGGCGGATTACTCCGGCCAAAGTCATTGAAACTACTGCGGCGACGGCAAAGGAAAGAAACTGCAAAGACATAATTTTTAAATTAATGTAATCTAGAATTTCTAGATTAAGAATGATAACAGAAAATATCTTTCGCGAAAGGAATCAGTACCTATTACATTTCCTTTGTTCCGCATTTAAATAAAGTAAAAATTCCATTTTTTAAATTGTTCTGGGAGCAAACTTATCTAATTATTTTCGCTATGCATTTGAATAAAGAAAAAATCCTTCCTGAGACATTCTTATGGTACGTTAACTTAATTGATTTTTAACGTCAGTTATTTTGATGGATTGCACTCAGAGTATAATATAACCTTATACTCCAACGGATATTTTACTTAGGTGGATCAAACAAGACTGTAAAATAACAAGAGCAACATGTTGATATATTGTATCATGCTCTATAAAAATATTTTTCGTTCCAGACTTTTTTCTTTTGATATGGACATTTGTATTTCAGTTTAGTTAGTTGGTAAACAAACATGTCCATTCAGGATTATATATGCTTCAGCATACATGTTTAAAAACATTCTAGAGTTGATAGTTTCGTTTGGTTCGATCCTGAACTTGCACTGCTTGGAGTTAACATGATTTTGAGAATCGAATTTTTGAGGTTTATATGAGTGCAACTTATTTTCTCAAGTATGGACTCATTTTTTAGCTTAGTTAAAAGTCATAGTTGTGGTCTAAAATTTTGCATCAATGGATTAATGCCATTGTAGTCAGAGTTAATTTTTTTTCTGGAGAAAACTTTCAATTTGTTTTCATTGAAATTAAAAATTCTATGTTTTATGAAAAGAAAAAAAACTGCACAAAAAAGAGCTAATTTAATATTCATGTTTTAACTCAATATTTGCTTTAATTAAAAGTAAAATCCTTAAAGATAATTTTTCCCGAAGTTCGAAACTCAAATATTTTCAGTTGAAATATTTATATTGAGAGAAACAATAGTCTTAAGCTTTGGAATAAAGTGTTTTAAAATTGTTCACAGAACTATTCATGTTATTTATTACTACGTAGCTCACGATGATAATCATGTTACATAATTAATTGCATTTTATTTATTTTTTGTTGCATTACATATTGTTTAAATATAATTTAACGTTGACGTAAACGTTTGTATTTAATGTGAGAATAGCTTTAAGACTTTATTTTTGAGCAAAATATATAATTTTGCTATAAGCAACGTCATATAAAAGACGGCCATTGTTTTATGTAAAATACTAACGTATTATGTATTATGTACTTACGTTAGCCGTAGTAAAATGTTATTAACAGAAAAACTGATTCTTACGTTTTTTATTTACAGTAACTGTTGAGTAAAATATTCAGTAAATATTTGAGCTTTGTTTAAATTTACGCAACATAAAATATTTTTTGAGAAAGTAATCATGGAATCATAGATGATAGTTAAATATTAAACATAAATGCGTTTTGTAAAAATGTTAGAACAATTATTGAAATTAATTACAGGTATAATTATTTTGGGAAAAATATTAGCTTTCCAGTGAACTTTTACAATGAAAATTTAGGACAAACTAATTTTAAAATAACTGCGTTTTGAAGCAGAGCTTAGCACCAATTCGCTCTCAACCCTAAGAATGCATATCACTCTGTATGAACTGTTTCGGCAAAGTGTTTGAAGTTTACTGAAAACGCTAGAAACATTATGAATTGCAAGATTGTATTCACCTAACATTTATGTTAGGAGAAACTTTAGGAGAAAATATCTGAAACTTTTTTTTTTAATCAGATATCACACTTTACTTACATTTAGAAGCGAGTTTGATATTATGGTGTGGCTATTTAAAATAAAGATTGATACTATACCTTCGGCAAAAATCAGATTTTCAGACTCAATATCAATAATATAATATAAACTTACCTTTTGCTTTTTCCTTTAAAACTATCATTTATAAATGTTAAAAGACAATATTTACGTGAACTGATATTCTTTTGTAAGTTTGAATCTTGCAAGGTTAGGAAAAAAAAGGTGTTTGTACGAAAATAACTTTTGTAGACAAAATAGACTGATAGTTTCATACCGTATTTGCGAAGTAGGAATTATGATCAATATTTACTACGTTTATGAAAATAAAAATATATTTGCCAGCTTGACATAGTATGTAACATCGTTGTATAAGAAACTTATGCTGAGTTTATTCAAAATAAAATTCGTTTGATTTTGATAGTTTATTTTAAGCTCTTTTAATGTTCAAATAACAGTGAAAAAAATGAAAACAGTAATTTGCATAGAATTGATTAAATATTTCGTTTTTTTTTTTGCATTGCCATCACTTTTAATGGAAAATTTAAGAGATTTTTTTTAAACTTAAAAAATACTTTCAGTTTATATTTTTCAGTCATTTCAAAAATAGTGACTCGCTTATATCATGAATGCTTTTGTAGCAAATTCTCAGAATCAGTGAAACGTGAATATTTAATTATGCAAAAACGTAAAATACTCGTGGATGTTTCTTTAAAAAGGCAGTTATTACACACTAAAATATGAAATTTTGCTTAAGATTTGATATGAAATCATTATATTGAAACCTTGTAACGAATAGTTAATTGTCATACACGTGAAGAAAACAATAAATGAAAATTTCTGATAAATATTAAATTTACAAATATTGAATTGAAGTAAAATTGTTATTATAAGGACCATTTATACACATCTAATCTAACACAACAAATAATTTAAAACAGATATTTCAAAAACAATTGGAGGTAAATCAGTTTAATTTTAAAATGTTTCTAAATTTTTCATCATGAGATTAGTTTTAAATGCAAATTAAATTCATTTCAACTATTCCATTTTAATGAATTTCTTTAAATATTATGTTATGGTGGCTGATGTAAGAAGCAATCCCCTTTACCGAATAAATTTTATTTGTAAAAAAATGAAAAGAGTCTTTCTAGTAATTTCCAGATGAACTACGCTGTTTTGCGAAAATAATGTTGATAGAAATGAGTTAAAATTAAATTAAAATCGAATCGAAAGAATATTTAAAACAACAAATTATAAAATAACTAGCAAGTAAAGTCACATATTAATAGATTCAAAAAAATGTTCCGTAAATAAAATCGATTAAATATTTAAATCATCAAATCATAAAACGATTAATGCAATTAAAGACTAATATTAATCGATTAAAAACCGTAATCCGTATTGTAAACAATATCAAAACTAATGCACATTTAACACATGCTGCGTATAATCCGAATCGCTTCGGTTGATTGGCAATGCATATAACAGTTGATCAAATAAAGTAATTTGTGTGAAAACAGCAATGAAATACTCACCACAGCCTTCATGTTGTCGGTAGTGTGAGACAAGTAAGTCCAAATAGTGAGAATGATCTCTTGCTTTGCTGATGAATGGTTTGGTTCTCTGTCTGTCGCTTTTACCTTTATATAGTCTGCAGGATACGTGTGAGCAACCCGTATAGATTAGCCTTGGGTGAACGCATTCCTAAACCTTTAAACCATATTTATCGGGAGGGTGTCCTTTAGCCGGCGGCTTCCCAGAAAAAAACTCTTCCGTTTGATCTACTTTAACCCGTTGTCTCTCCAGTGAAAGTGGTGCTCCAAAACAGGGCTGGGTCCAGTTGTCAATTAACTCTCACAAAGCCTTGAGGCTTAGATGTCTTTTGCCCTACATCTTCTATTAAGTAACATGAAAGTAAAACCAGAAGGAAGAAAAAAACAAGTACATAAATATTTCAGAAAAGAAAAATAAATATTAAGATCATTAACTGGTAACCTAAATGTTTTTATTCAATTGAAAAGAATTTTGTTCTTTCCCCAGTATCAAGGGTAGCGATAAGTTGGAAAACGTAATTATTTTTCTTGGGTTTTTACTATACTAGCTAGGAGTCCAGCAACAACGGTAGCTATTTACTGTTACAGCCGATTTTAGCGATTAAGTTAATCAGTAAGTAAAGTGTGATTAATTGGAACTAGAGAATAATCAGCTTTGTTGGGTAGCTTTAATTAAACTATTTATTATACTCCAAACTTCTTTTATTTCATCTGTGAGAATTACAAAAGAAGCCAATATTATAGAACAAACTAATTTTCTTTTCTCAATGATTGCTCTTTGTGAATGGAAGATTAGATAAAAATGGTTGAACATTCATGCAAAAAGCTCTCTACAGTTGGAGCACGTTCACATTGGGTGCTCTAGTTGATTTTACATTGTAATGTTTTTCTCCATTGTGTGAATTATTTCGCGATCGTTATCATGAAACTAAGAGCGTTTTGCTTCCTACGTTATTCATGAATGTTATGTTAATTATCGATTGTGGATATTATAGGCAATTATTTTGAGAAGAGGTTCGGGTATCTGTTATGGAAGAAAATATTTAGAAATAAAACGAAGTAAGTATTATTGTTTTAATTATTAAGAGTTTGAAGATCAAATGTATACTCATTGTAGTTGTACTTAAATTGACACAATTAATGACACCCCCCCCTTTTAACAAAAAAAGAAAAAAAATCAACAAGAAACTTAAATAAAGTCTAAATGAAGGAAATATCTCATGAAGGAAATATCTCCAATAGCTATTTCAAGGCTAAAGAACCTACCACTAATGTAAGAGAATTCATTACACACCGAAAAGCTGTGTGTTACTTATTTAAGTTGTTCCTAGTTGTTGTGTAATAATTGTTTCTAGTTGTACCATGCTTAATCTCCAGTTTAAGCTTTTTTTTCAGTTTAGTTCACCAATTTTGTTGACAGTTTTAAAAGATATAATGCGTTATGTTTTAATTATGAGGTGTTTGACGAACAAACGTTGTCTTATCTCGGTGGTACTTAAAATTAAAGGGATGGGGGGTTCCTGCTTCAGAAGGCTCAAAAAATTGGTTATTTGGGGAATTTTTTTTCGATTAAAGAAAAAGTCAAGTTTAGCAAACTTATTAGCTCATTTTATTACATGTCTGAACATGGATAAAAATATTAGAGAAAAATATTCAAAATCAACCGATTTTTATGCACATTCATGCAACTTCTGTTTTCAATCGATCAACAGATGGAGCTCATAATTTTCATCTGAAAAAAAAAAAAACATTTTAATTTTCATATATTTTTCTTCTATATAAACTAAAAATAACTAAAACAATTACGAAATTTGAAAAATTTCTCAGGTTTGAAAAAAAAAAAAAATCTTTTGAATTTG